>JAXCGZ010007729.1:67500-115251 GCA_037179515.1 Halocaridina rubra
AGTCTCTATCTGTCTCTCTTCTTTTACTTAGGTAATCATTTCTTGCTCTTTTATAAGTCTGCCAGGCATTTATGTTTTTTCTCCTCCTATACCTTTTCCAGCATTTGTCTCTCCACTCCTTAGCTCTCTTACACTCATTATTGAACCATTTCTCTCTGGCATGAATTACTCCTATTTTGGTGACAGGTATGCAGCAATCTACTATCTTCCCATATTTCTCACAAAAGATGTCGAACATTTCTTGTACAGATTTGTTGTTAAATAAGGTCCTCCAGTCAATAACTGCAAAAAGATCATTCATTCTGATGTACACTCCTTTTGGATATTTCTTCCTCGTGTCCTCAGTGCTTCTATTCTAAGGCAGAATATCTTCAGTGATATATTCCATCAACAACACATAGTGGTCACTATTTCCAATTGGTGGTTCATGCTCAATTTTTTCAATATCCAACATATTATCTGAGAATACTAGATCAAGTAGCGATGGCTCATCCCCACCACTGGCCCTCGTTCCCGTACATGTTGGTGTAGGAAATTCCCTTTTCGCAATCTAGGAATCTTGCCCCGAATGAGTCCTCACCGCTGTGTGGGTCAAGATTTATGCAATCTATATCTCTATGATTAAAATCTCCCATAATCAAAATCCTACAATTTTCTCTCCCATGCAATGTTAACAACCGAGTTTATGACTTTCCTCATAAAATTCTAGCCTATGTGGTGGGTTATATACAACAGTTATTATAATGCTTTCTGATCCAGTATTTATGTGAGCAACAAGAAATTCCTTGGACTCACTTTCTATAGCAATGTTTATTTCTTCAACCAGAAACCTTTAACTTTTGAGCAGTGCTATCCCTCCACCAGTCCTCTCAGATCTTTGGGCCCTTAATATTCTGAAGCCCTTAGGAAAAACTGTGACACTATGTAACTGCTAATATATCTGCTCTACTGTTGTGAATCCTCGATTTACAATGTTTCGTGGTTACAACACTCCCATAAATTATTTTGCTTTTTTTGGAAAGTTTTGGCCTGTATTATGTCTCCCAAGTGTAAAGCAGATTATTCTAATGGCAGGGAAAGGAAAGTCATCACCACGGGAGAGAGAGAGAGAGAGAGAGAGAGAGAGAGAGAGAGGAGAGAGAGAGAGAGAGAGAGAGAGAGAGAGAGAGAGAGAGAGAGAGAGAGAGAGAGAGAGAGAGAGAGAGTGTGTGTGTGTGTGTGTGTGTGTGTGTGTGTGTGTGTGTGTGTGTGTGTGTGTGTGTGTGTGTGTGTGTGTGTGTGTGTGATTACCTAATTGTGTTTACGGGAAAGAGCCCAAAGCTCGTGTGTGATTACCTAATTGTGTTTACGGGAAAGAGCCCAAAGCTCGTATCTTCCCGTCTCCTGATCGGTTCCATTTTTAGACTTAGTGATACTTATCATACCTGTCCTTAAAACTATGGATTGAGATAGCATTAACTACCTCCTCGCTTAGCGAATTCCAATTATCAACTACTCTTACACTGAAAAAGTATTTCCTTACATCTTGCAAACAAGTTTTCTTACGAAGCTTCAAACTATGACCTCTAGTTCTAGAGCCAGCCATATCGAAATATCGATCCCTATCCACTCTATCATAACCATGAAGGAATTTAAAGACTGTCACCATATCCCCCCTTACTCTTCTAGCTTCGAGTGATGGCAAGTCTAATTCCCTCAGCCTCTCATCATAACCGAGATTGCGTATTTCTGGCACCAGTTTCGTGGCATGTCTTTGAACTTTTTCAAGCTTAGCTATGTGCTTTTTCAAGTGCGGATTCCAAAAGGGGGCTGCATATTCGAGTTTTGGCCTCATATAGGTTACATAAATATTTCTGAACATTTCCTTGTCCATGTGCCTGAAGGCTACCCTTACATTTGATAAGAATGCATATGCTGCCCTTACTACGCCATTTATATGTATTTCTGGAGACAAATCTGCCAGTATGTTTACTCCTAGATCTCTCTCATTTTCTGTCTCTTGAAGTTGTACTCCAGCCACCGAGTAGTCAAGCTTGGGCCTTCTTGCACTTGTACCCATTCTCATTACCTTACATTTTGAGGTATTGAATTTCATTAGCCACTTTTCTGACCACTCATGCAGATTATTTAGATCCTCCTGAAGTTCTCTACCATTGTTCTCGTTTTTTACTTTCTTCACAATCTTTGCATCATCTGCAAACATATTCATGAATGAATTTACAGACTCTGGTAGGTCATTTACATATACAAGGAACAAAAGTGGCCCTAAAACTGAACCCTGTGGAACTCCACTACTAACTCTTCTCCATTCAGACACTGAGTGTCTTACTCTAACCCTCTGTTCCCTTCCTTCTAAGTAAGTTTTTATCCATTCCAAGACATTTCCACCTATTCTAGCCATTGATTGCAGCTTCCTAATAAGTCTCCCATGTGGAACAGTGTCAAACGCTTTCTGGAAGTCTAGGAATATGCAATCTGCCCAGCCCTCTCTTTCCTGTAAGATTTGGCTTACCTCATCATAAAATTCTAATAAGTTTGTTACTGTTGATCTTCCTTCTCTGAAGCCATGTTGCCTCACTGACAAAAAGTTGAAGGATTCCAAGTGAAGAGAGATATGTTTCCTTAGTAGTTTCTCCATAAGTTTGCAAACTATGCTGGTCAAGGAAACTGGTCTATAGTTCAGAGCCGTATCCCTCCTTCCCTTTTTGAAGATAGGTATCACATTTGCTTGTTTCCAGCATCTTGGAATCTCCCCCGACTCCAGTGACTCCTTAAATATGATACTTAGTGCCACTGATATTGTGTTTGCGCATTTTTTAAGCACATGAGGGGATATATCATCAGGACCTGTAGCTTTATGAACATCTAAATCCATCAGCGCTTTGCATACCTCTGTGGCTGTAAGGTTGATGTTCTCTAAAACCGGCCCTTGAGCTTCTATCACTGCAATCTGAGGGGGTGGGGTATTTTCTACTGTAAATACTGACTGAAACTCCTTGTTCAATTCTTTGCAGATCTCTTCGTCCGTCTCAGTGATGCTTCCATCCGCTCTCTTTAGCCTTAAAACCTGTTCTTTTACCTTCAGTTTTCCTCTGATAAAGCTGTGGAAAAGCTTGGGATTTTCTTTAGCCTTCCTGGTGATGTCCCTCTCATAATCTCTCTCTGCCTCTCTCCTTTTACTTAGGTAGTCATTTCTTGCTCTTTTGTAGGTTTGCCAGGCATTTATGTTTTTTCTCCTATACCTTTTCCAGCATTTGTCTCTCCACTCCTTAGCTCTTTTACACCCATTATCGAACCATTTCTCTCTGGCATGAATTACACCTACTTTGGTGACAGGTATGCAGCAATCTACTATCTTCCCATATTTCTCACAAAAGATGTCATACATTTCTTGTACAGATTTGTTGTAAAATAAGGTTCTCCAGTCAATAACTGCAAAAAGCTCATTCATTTTGATGTAATCTCCTTTCGGATAGTTCCTCCTCATGTCCTCAGTGCCTCTACTCTCAGGAAGGATGTCTTCAATGATATACTCCATCAACAACACACAGTGGTCACTCTTTCCAATTGGTGGTTCATACTCAATATTTTCAATATCCAACACATTATCTGTGAACACCAGATCAAGTAGTGATGGCTCATCCCCACCCCTGGCTCTTGTTGGTTCCATTACATGTTGGTGTAGGAAATTCCCTTGTACGCAATCTAGGAATCTTGCCCCAAATGAGTCCTCACCACTGTGTGGGTCAAGATTTATCCAATCTATCTCTTTATGATTAAAGTCTCCCATAATCAAAATCCTACATTTTTTCTCCCGCGCCATGTTAACAACTGAGTTTATGACTTCAATCGTACCTATATGACTTTCCTCATAAATTTCAAGCCTATTTTGGTTCCTTGGTGGGTTGTATACAACAGTTATTATAATGCTCTCTGACCCAGTATTTATGCGAGCAACAAGAAATTCCCTGAACTCACTTTCTATAGCCAAGTTTATTTCTTCAACTTGAATCCTCTCACTTATGAGCAGTGCTATCCCTCCACCAGTCCTCTCAGATCTTTCGACCCTTAGTATTCTGAAACCCTTAGGAAAAACTGTGACACTGTTTATGTCCTCACTCAACTTACTCTCTGTAATTGCTACTATATCTGCCTTACTGTTGTGAATCCTATCTTTTAATTCTACTGCCTTACCAGCTAATCCATCAGCATTTGTGTATAACAATCTTAATGAGGCCCCATCCCCTGATCTTCTGTCATTATCGTGTGTGTGTGTGTGTGTGTGTGTGTGTGTGTGTGTGTGTGTGTGTGTGTGTGTGTGTGTGTGTGTGTGTGTGTGTGTGTGTGTGTGTGTGTGTGTGTGTGTGTGTGTGTGTGTGTGTGTGTGTGTGTGTGTGTGTGTGTGTGTGTGTGTGTGTGTGTGTGTGTGTGTGTGTGTGTGTGTGTGTGTGTGTGTGTGTGTGTGTGTGTGTGTGTGTGTGTGTGTGTGTGTGTGTGTGTGTGTGTGTGTGTGTGTGTGTGTGTGTGTGTGTGTGTGTGTGTGTGTGTGTGTGTGTGTGTGTGTGTGTGTGTGTGTGTGTGTGTGTGTGTGTGTGTGTGTGTGTGTGTGTGTGTGTGTGTGTGTGTGTGTGTGTGTGTGTGTGTGTGTGTGTGTGTGTGTGTGTGTGTGTGTGTGTGTGTGTGTGTGTGTGTGTGTGTGTGTGTGTGTGTGTGTGTGTGTGTGTGTGTGTGTGTGTGTGTGTGTGTGTGTGTGTGTGTGTGTGTGTGTGTGTGTGTGTGTGTGTGTGTGTGTGTGTGTGTGTGTGTGTGTGTGTGTGTGTGTGTGTGTGTGTGTGTGTGTGTGTGTGTGTGTGTGTGTGTGTGTGTGTGTGTGTGTGTGTGTGTGTGTGTGTGTGTGTGTGTGTGTGTGTGTGTGTGTGTGTGTGTGTGTGTGTGTGTGTGTGTGTGTGTGTGTGTGTGTGTGTGTGTGTGTGTGTGTGTGTGTGTGTGTGTGTGTGTGTGTGTGTGTGTGTGTGTGTGTGTGTGTGTGTGTGTGTGTGTGTGTGTGTGTGTGTGTGTGTGTGTGTGTGTGTGTGTGTGTGTGTGTGTGTGTGTGTGTGTGTGTGTGTGTGTGTGTGTGTGTGTGTGTGTGTGTGTGTGTGTGTGTGTGTAATCACAACATTCATGCTATGCCTACCTTAATTTTCCCACATAAAAAACCAAGCCAGTAATAGATATAACGACCAGGAAATTATCTCCCGATGCCAGATCTCGAACCAGAGCTCCCTCGGGTAGTTCCAATCGATGTGGCGTGACCATCGAGTCTTCGGTTTTGCCAGGCGACTTCCTGGGCGAATCTTTACCGGATTTCTCCTCCGTTACAAGTCCGTCTGCTCCACCAAAACTGTCGCCCCATACGAACACCTAAAATGAAGTACAGAACTTTGTCAGGATGTGTGTTTATATTTTAAATGTCACTATTAATTTATATTATGGGTGTAGATGCTGGCGGAGTGGGGCTGAGGAAAGGATGGATACCCTTCCTAATACCCTACGGAAGGCTCAAGCATGAGTTTGTCAACTCCTAGTAGAGTACTCTAATGAATCAGCTACTAGCTACTTTTTTAAAGATATTTTATGAAAATATATCTCAGTGAATTTATTCAAATAAATAGAGGTTCTAGCTCTTTATCCTTTAGGAGCTTGGAGGAGTGATCAAGGCATACTAGCTCCAGTGGACGTGTGCTTTGACTCAGCCACCCTCTTTACAAGGTAGATTGTGGCCACTGCTTATGTACGTGTCAAATACATTGCATCTGGGTATCTGCGTTTCTTATAAAAGACTATATTTCACTATGTTCACTGAGAAATATATAGAATGCACAAACAAAAAGAATAAGCACTTGCAATATACCTTGCGCATGTACAAAAAATATGTTGGTTACATAACTAAAAAATTTTTACTAAACTTCTCGTTAAAAGCAGTCCCTGCATGCACAGGTACTAATCACAGCTACTCCTCAAACATTACCTCTCCGTCGATGGTAAGCGCGGCCGTGTGGTGACTACCGCAGACTACCTTGGTCACGCCCATGTGATTGAGCGTGGCTACACTAGTTGGCGTCGACCTGTGGCTTAGGTCCCCCAGTCCTAATTGGCCTTTATTTGCAGAGCCCCATGCCCAGACCTGACAGTGATGACATATTTACTATGAGGTCATGTCATCAGTAAATCTCAACTGCAAGCTTAAACAGTCATCTAATTATAGGTAAAACTTGGACTAAAAAATATTGGCATCAATGACTAATTCTAGTTTCAAAAGTCGTGAATACGGTGGGCATTACTGGCACTGCATTGATACTATGAAAATACCAAATAATATTAACTATAAAAATTATTCAAAATATATTCCTGAGACAAGAATATATCTATTATAAAGAATGATATAAAATGAAACTTCAACATTCTCATTACTTCAGTATTCAGAATATGACGTCCCCCGTCCACTATGATGCGAGTGTTCTTCTCTACTTGCTTCGGGTCTTTTTCCAAAGTCCCAAATCCGTCTTTGCCGAGTTTTGGAAAACTTAAGCCACCCGAGGCAGTCCGAGCGTGAGTTTTCTTCTTAGTGTGTTCGTCAGATAGCCTTCGAGGCAAACTGCTGGTATTGAATGTCTCGCTCTTGCTCATTTTTGGTTTCAGAGCATGGCCATTACCATCCAACAGAAATGGATCTGAATCTGGTGACATATCGTGGAGCTCTCCTTCGGTCACTTCGCTACTGCTAAAGTGTCTTGATAACATCCCTACTTTATCGCTCACGGTTTTCACACCTGTTGCTACGAGACTGGCAGCGCTGTTGGCAGCGCTGGCAACGTTTTCTCTGATGAGTTCAGTGGCAGTGTCAATGTGATACTTGTTGTTGTTAAATTTATCATCTGAAGGCAGTTCCCCTTGCTCAATACTAGCTGAAGTCATCCACGACAACTGCCTGGAAATGAACTGTCGAGCAGCGTCAGCATTAAGAAAAAGACTTGAGCTGCCACTGGCACTCCGTTTTCTATGGCCAACTTCCCCATCTAACTCTGTCTCATTGCAATCCACTACTTCAAATTCGCTTCCTTCGCTCTGTTTATGCACTCGAGAGATTTCCTTCATTTCGATGCCAATTCTCTGCTCCACGGGAGTGCTTAATGTGGTCCCGTCGCATGACACCTCACCAGAAGTAGGATCCATTTCGTCGGGGGCGTAATCTGATGATTCTCCATCTTCGTGAAATGCGCTGTTTCTGGAAGACCTACTAGGAGCTGGTGAGAGTAGGTCAGATCTCCTATCGTCACCAAATGCATCTTTTCTTACGAGGAGGCCTAAAGGACACTTATCTATGTCATCTACATCCTCGAACAGCACCCGATCACCGGTTTCTTGACGGCACTGTTCACAGGATCTCACGTAGGAATCGTAGTCAGGAAGATTGTCAGAATCCAAAGCATGATCATGATGAGCAGGTGGCAAAGCTTCGACCAAGGCTACTGTGAAATATGCTCCAGCCTCTACTTGTAACACTCTTCTCCCTTTAAAAAAATCCACTCTAGCAGGGTTGGTTATTTCATTCTCAATTTTGTTAGTAAACAAACCTGCAATAAGGACATACAATTAGTACATTAGCTTTCAATGAGACATCAATATGCAATACTGTAAAAACTAAAGTATGTGGACAGGCTTAAAGACGTAATTAATGAATCAGAGAATGATTATCATTGCTAAAATCAATAATACAATTTTATTCTATAACACAATAAAACATTATTGAACTCATCATCATTATCATTATAAACATGAGATAAGCAAGAAGCCCAGGTGAAAAAAGTCAAATACTACAAACCAGTATTCAAGAAGTGGAAGCATCTTGGTGACAAAAAAGAAAGAGATGAGATAGAAAATAAATATTAAATAAAATAACACAACTTAATATTGCAATACTGACGTTCTCATAAAAGACATAAAAATATACAAGAAACTGACCCAAAGCTGGCCCACGGCCTTGTACCCAAATTTCATCCTGAGCACTCAAAAAGAGAACGTGATCTGAGCCAGCAGCTACCGATCGAACTCGTACTCTCCGTCCCTTTTCTTCTTGGCCGTGAGTGCATGTTTTCTTTGGTTCTACGACGGGGAGTGGATGGACCTCTCCTCTCTCCAAATCTCTTGTAAAGACTTCACCAGCATCTGTTACGAATACCACTTGACCTCTGTACACGGTTGCATCTCGAACACATCTGCTCCCAAGTTCAATCTGTAAATAAAACGTCCCGTAACACTGAGAAGGGTTTATTTATAACACTGTGGCCACAGTGGGCAAATGCTCTCAACTTTGATTTGTCAGGTCGAGGGTTCAAGGCCCGCCAAGGTCTGATGTTAGAAAGGGCATTCGCTCAGGGTAACAGCCACACATTCCAAAACCAAAGCCCTTCGCAACTCACTGTCCTAGCCCTTAGTAGAAAAGGGAGCCCATGCCGTAGAACTGATCAGTTACTTATAGCACTGATACAATATACCAACAAAAGAAGTTTCATTGGTTTAGGAAAGTGATATAATATCAATCATTACTGTTGCTGTTTGCCTTTTGTATGTCACTGTTAATTATCATTCATATGGGGGTGGACACAAACAGCTTGGAGATAGGGAATTTAGGCCAGATGCCCTTCTTATAAGAGCAATGGGATCAAACACATGTTTGTAGCTTCCCGAGTCAAGCAAACTAACCATGTGCTACTGCAGTTCCCTTACTATCAAAGTAATTATTTCTATATGATATATATACAGACACACCCTCTATTTACATTCCCTAGTACAGTACTAGATTTATGTTTCACATGAAAGAGGACATAAAATGCAGGGCATTGGGGAGGGCATCCAGCCTTAATTCCTCAGCTCTAACATGCATGTTCTCTCCCCCATTCCAATGGAGTTTAACAATGGCCAAAAAAAAACAGCAAACATCGCATACCTGCTGCAAGCTTCCGCGATCTCGACCATTGTACTGTCCGACGTACAGCTTCCCACCGGCCGTGACGAACACAGTCCGATCTTCGGCTGCCGCTACTCGAATGACCATCTCAGTGGGGACGATAAGCATGTTCTCGGGGTTGCTTCCCCTCCACCCATGGGTAGCGACCATCATAAACTGTAATAAGTAATAGAAGCAAATTTACGATACATAAATATTATTTCTATACCAAATACAGCACCAAACACAACTGTGCAAAACTTGGTTTTGTAAACAAATATATTTCAACACATAAATATGCAAACAAAAATAAATTTCAATTGGTAAAAGATAAATAATAGTTACTGTACTACTAAAGCACTTAAAAAGTATAATAGAAATGAAAAAAAATAAGCAAAATAAAACAATAAAAATCTGTAATCAAATAAATATCAATACATAAAAGATATATAAATAGCAAGTGTACAACAAAAACACTTATAAAAATATGATACAAATAAAAGAATGAGGAAAACAAAACGATTCTACATGATAATCTACTCACTGCTTAGTTCGTGAGCAATGGTTGAAAAAATCTGAAGGGAGACAGATCAGAAATTAGTCAACAGACAGAGGTGCTGCTTTAAAAACTAAAAAAACTAAAAAAAATAAAAGGTTGATACAGTTTTTAATCAGTTAAAAGGCGACTGTGCATAGAGTCATGTGATGCTCAGTAATTAATAAAGAAAAATAATTGGATCTTATAAGGATCAGTAACCTCATGTTCTACAGTTATTCATATTTATAGGCAAGTCATATAACCTAATCTAATCTAACCTAACTACAGTATTTATGGGGTTATCTAAGCTCTGAGGGTTACTCATTTTTACAAGAACCAAACAATCATTATCAGGGCAAACCCAACAATGGATTAGAGTAGATCAAAGACAATTTTTATACAAATAAACATGATTACTGTATAATCATAATATACAGATTGTAAATTTAAACTTTACATAAACAGATGAGGATTCAAAGGAAAGAAAGAAACATATTTTTTGTCAAAGAGATTTATGCACTACCCCAAGTGCATAAATTTTTCATTTTAAGTGAAAAACCTTGCAAATGACCCATGCAATATGGTGGGGGGAGTTGTGGCGACCTTTTACCACCAAGAGGCTAAGAGGCGTGATTGAGGTGTGTTTTGACTTATGGTAAATGTGTTTTGGCTCGTGGTAAATGTGAGTGCTTTGGCTCAGCCACCCCCTTACAAGGGGGAATGCAGCCATTGTATATAAAATATAATATGAAAAAAGTTCATACAGCAACAAACAAAAATGTATGGCATTTTCTCTGAATATGAAAAAATTAAATATTAATGTTTTAAAAGTTGAATAATTGTAATGTATTGTAAGTCACAATCAGTCTCCATTATGAGGATGGACAAAGACCGATTCGAGCTGGGAAATCAAGGTCGGATGCCCTTACTACCGCCCTATTGTGGGCTCAATCGCGGGTCCGTTACCTCCTGAGTTGAGCATTTAAAGCGCTCGGCTAACATGGCCGCTTTTAATATACATTTCAGAGGTATTTTAAGATACATATGAGTGCATAAGAAAAAAGAAAAACTAAAAGAATAATAAAGCAAAGTAACTCTTTACAAAATTAATAAACATTTAATAAAATACCATTAACATAAAAACACATGCAACAGAATGATCATGCAATACCTAAAAATCTAAAGAGTAATCAAGGTTTATAAAAAAAAAAGCCAGAAATCTGTAGTCTTGTATCTGGTGCATATTTCCAAAATTAAAAAAAAAAAAACAATAATAACACATTTACAATAAAGGGAAAGTTGGGCAATCAGGATGCATAACAAAATAATGGGAAGGTAAGTTATCTATGATAACTTCCTTCCTTCCGGTCATAAATTGAGTCATTCTTACATCTACACATATTCAGCCCTGATTTCTGACTCCTGTTAATAATTGTATTACCTCTGTCTTCGGTGTGGAAAAAAGTTCATTATGAAAAATATATTCATAAACGATTCTAGTGAAATGATTGCTTTATTAATGCTTTCTATATTTTTTTCACTCAAATTCTACCACGGCCACTCTGGGGTGTGAAAGTAAATTTTTACCATAAATGGCATTAGAGTTTTCGTTTTTACATTATTAATTTGACATAAAGTTAGGTTTGGTAAATTTAGTTCATCCCAAGCAGAAAATAAGTTGTGGTATATTTCGTCACCCCCGTTGAGGGTGCGTAAGTAAAAATTTGCCAGGGAAATTGTAAAACAAAATAATAGAGATGTTTACTTTCACACTCTAACGTGTAAATGAAAATTTAAATCTGAGAAAAAATATCTAAAAATAACTTTTAAAATATCAATTACCAATTCGCTTATAAACTAGGAAATAAAAACCAACGCAGAAAATAAAAATCTCGTCCATGGCCCTAGGTCTAAAATCACCCAACTGTGAGGACTAAATCGTTATTTATTATAAATATCACTTCATTGGTGTCTAAAGTTAGTTAGTAGGAATAATAAATATAATACAGACCCGTGAAAAACAATTATTCTCACCTAATTATCACAGTCATGAGAACTGTATCAATTTTCACCTTCATTGCTCTTCTTCTTCTTCTTACTTTTCATTACAGGAATCTCAGGATTCATACAGGTATTTAAATAAATAAATAAATACATAAATAATAATAATAATAATAATGATAATGATAATAATAATAATTACAATAATAATAATAATAATAATAATAATAATAATAATAATAATAATAATAATAATAATAATAATAATAATATTTTTATTATTATTATTATTATTATTATTATTATTATTATTATTATTATTATTATTATTATTATTATTATTATTATTATTTGCTCCCCCTGAGGGAGGGGGTCTAATACTTCCTGAGTGTTCTGATGTTTATCCTAAGAGTCTACTAAATGGGGTGGAGCGAGATGGCTTGAAATCCCCTTCCTCTGTATTTTCTCTTCCCAAAGAGTCAGAGTAATTTGTCTTGACTCATTCACTCTCCTTATAAGTGGAAAAAATGTCTCATGTATGTAGGCAGCTTATCATTATTATTATTATTATTATTATTATTATTATTATTATTATTATTATTATTATTATTATTATTATTATATATTATTATTATTATTATTATTTACATATAACAACAGCAACAACAACAACAACATCAATAATAATAATAATAATAATAATAATAATAATAATAATAATAATAATAATAATAATAATAATAATTATAGTGTAGTAGTAGTAGTAGTAGTAGTACACTGAAGATGATTCTCATCTCCGTATGTTGTCAGAAGAGATTAGGGCATATTTTGGACATTAAAACATTCAAGCCTTCATTATAAAGACATCTAGTGCTATTTAAAAAATATTTTTGTTATTTCTTTTTAAATATATATATATTGCGTATGTACATATAATTCCAAATGTAAATTAATTAAAACAAATTTTTACTCCTTGATGAAATAATTAAAAATTAATTTTAATTTATCATCCTTTGCCTAACCCCACAAAATATATACTGTTTTAGTAAAGCAAAAATATCTATTTAGTTACAATTTCATGTCTATAAATCCATACTCTGTTTAGTTACAATTTAATGTCTTTAGATGCATTATTCTTTTGTGGTGGTGTTGCTATTTTCTCCTAGACATGTGAAATTCTTATAAATATATTTACTCTATGTGAAAGGTATTATTGCGAAACAGGTGTATGCATCCTTCGTTTTTATAAATACATTGTTTATTTTTAGAACAAATGAGAACCATCTTGTTTCGTTCATAGTGTTAGTCACTCGCTATTTTTTCTCAAAGTAGCCAAACTAGCTAAACTTAGCGACAATGCAGCCGAAATAAAAATATAAATGAGCTTTTTTATATTCAAACTGCTCAGTTCTTATCTAAAAATCCTATGTTTAGGTTTTGTATTTAAAAGATTACATTTATCATAATAGATTTATGCATTAGACAAAATTTATCAAATTAGCCAAAATGGCTAAACTTTTGTGGTGGTGCAGCTGTAGAAGAAATATTATGAATGTGTTCTTTTATAGTAAGAATAATCGCTGCTTTTCTAAAAATAATTTGCATTGGTTTTATATGCAGAATATAACATCTGTAATTGTAAAATTATACATTAAACATAAAGCTTATTAAATTAGCAATATTGCAGGAGTAATTCTGGCGATATTTCCAAAAATTTGGTAACACTGCCTGAAAATCCCAGTCCACCTGGGTCAGTCATGAGGAGTTGGTGATTGATGCAGTTTCTTTCGTCAATGGTAATGAATTATTACTTATTTAACTTCTTAAAAATTATATGCTGGAAGATATGAGGTTTAGTTCTACGGTATTAATGAAGCATTCGTGTTTATTGGTTCGTTTCAACTTTAAAACGTGTTTCACCCGTTTGTTTACAATTGGCCGATGTGTGGCCCAACCCATTCACACTTCTCGCATTGCAGATTTCGAAACCGTTTTTGTTATGAAGTTACATCGGTGGCGGAGTGGTAACACTCGCTACTCTCATTCGTCAGGTCATGGATTCGAGATCCGCCACGGTCTGAGGTTAGGAAGGGCTTTCACTCTGGGTAACAGTCGCACTTGCCAAAACTGAGGTCCTTCGTATAAAAGCCCTTAATAGAATAAGGAGTCCGTGACGTAAAGCCGATCACTCCTGTGAATTTAAATTTGCAGGGAAGCACTAGCAATTTATAAACAAAAGCCACAATCCTGGTTAAAAGGGGTTGGCCGAGTCAAAGCAGAAATTTGACTAGGAGGAAAATACAAAGAAGGAGATTTCCAGCCTCATCTCTCCTTGTTTGGTTGACTTTGTAAGACACGGAGGTTGGTATTCTTGCAATCACACCACTCTTAAGAGAATGAAGATGAAATTGTAGAGTAAGAGTCATGGAAGGTTGCGTATTATGAATCTTAACCCAAGGTTAAGCTTTCGTTTTATGCACCCCTTGTAACCTAATAGAATTAACATAACTCACTTAACCTAAGTCAAATTTTAAATTAAGGAAGGGTGCGTAAAACGAAACTCATGTAACCAAAGTCAAATTTTAAATTAAGGAAGGGTGCATAAAACGAAACTCATCTAACCTAAGTCAAATTTTAAATTAAGGAAGGGTGCATAAAACGAATCTTAATAGATTGTGGAACAGAAATTTATTTGTAATCTATAAATGGGACATTTAGAATGTTGCTTGGTTAACTAGTATCCCTTAACCCTTTCAGTAACGTGTGGTCTCATATTTGGGATTTTTTTTTCGTATTAGCTGGTCTCAGTCTTGTTTACTATTGAAAAGTCTTTTGTTTTACAGGGAATAATGATGGCGTGGCATGTGCTAATGCTAAAGTAATGCCATTTTATATACTGTGCAGTATGATTGCAGTATCACAAATTACAATTTAACCAGTATTACTTTATGTTCATGAAATACCACTATGGCCGAGTGATAACACTCGTGACTTTGATTCGTTAGGTCGTGGGTTCGCGGCCCGCCACAGTCTGAGGTTAGAAAGGGTATTCACTCACGTAAAAGTATCACTTGCCAGTACCAAAGTTCTCATGAAGGCACCTAGCCTTCAATGGAAAAGGGAGTCTGTAACGTAAAGCCAATCACATCAGTTTATGTTGATGAGAAGTATTGTACATTTCTGTGAAATAATCAGAAAATAGAAATAGAAAAGCTTTGAAATACCTTATATACTATTTCTATTTTGTATTAAGCCAAAAAACATCCTCACCCTATTCATGGCTGTCTTTACAGCCTGTCACACTAGAAGTCGCAATCAGCGCTCTGTATAGAGATGTCATATGTGAACGACCTCGTACCTTATAATGGGAAAATACACTTGCCATCTTAAAGAATAAATTTTCGATGTATGGTGGCGGACTGGTTAGAAAACTTGACTCGGGAAGGGACAGACTTGTTTTTGAGCCCACCACAAGGGCATTAGGAAGGACCTTTTTTTTACTTCCCCAGGGCCAACTTGTATGTATGGCAAGCAATAACATTTATCCTTTACAGTGTATGATATTAGTTAATAAGAGATAATATGCTGTGGAGGGTTTTAGGAGTGTCAAAACTGTTATTATACATTTGGACAGTTATATATTTGATGGAGAACATCTTTGATTAAATGGTTATGTCATTTTATCACTGCTAGTCTAAGCAGCCTGGCAGCTTAAAATAATTTCAATCTCCAAATGTTTTAATTGATATACTCTCAGTGTAAAGAATTAAATGCTTGCATTGCATGTCAGTATTATGCATGTATAATTTGTTTATATCTGTATTTTAATGTTTTATTAAATATTTCAGGTGTGCTAGAGGTTATCCAAGATGTCGTCTGGCCGTCCCATTAAATGTGTGGTTGTGGGAGATGGAACCGTGGGCAAGACGTGTATGCTGATATCATATACCACAGATTCCTTTCCAAAAGAATACGTCCCCACAGTGTAAGTTCCTCACTATAAGTGAATCAGTTATCCTCAACTTCTCACTATCTGCCTGGTAGTTCTGCATAGACCTGTCAGTTTGCATCAGCTTCCCAACTTGGACAGGACATCATACATCCCCACAGTGTATGTTCCTCCCCACATATCAATCGGTTATGCCCACATCGCCATCCTCCCTGTAGGTTTGCGCCGACCTGTCAGTTTGGATCAGCTCCCCCAATTGGTCCAGTCGATCAGTATTGTCTCACTTGTAATGCTTGTTGCAGGGAGAATCATCCATTTCTAAGCCTTTTGTTGATGTTCTTGATCCATCTCTCATGGTCTTCCTAACTTATTTGCTCCTGTGACTCCAGCTAAACCAGTGTTCTCGTAGTCTCCAAATATGATCGTAGAGTCGATTTGAAACTTGGAAATTAACCTTTGCAAACACATCCACCTAAAGCTAATATTCCTTGATATGTCCTCAAGCAGCTAAGAGGAATTATCAAGGTGTATCAGCTTCTGGTGAACGTGTGTGTTTTTACTCAATCACTCCCCTTGCTAGGGGTTTTGTGGCCATTGTAGATTTATTCATATGTATGTATTTGTATGTATACTTATAGTGTTTACTTGGATCAAGAAGAATTCTCAATTCATTTTCTATGAAGAAAGCTTTGAATCCTTTGTTTATGGCTACTGTTACAGTAGATAAATGTAATTTCCCTGATTCTGTTAAGTAACAAGTCTTTTTTTTATACTTCTTTACTGTTAAGGAGAACAATTTTTTACTTATGCTTTGCTTTTTCCACTTTTGTTTTCACTATCTGTCCCCATTATGTGCCCTTCAAAGCCAGTGGTAACGCTTGCGACTTTGATTTATCAGGTCTTGGGTTTGAAGCCCACCATGGTCTGAAGTTAGAAAGGGCACTCGGGGTAATGGTTGCATTTGCCAAAACTAAAGTCCTTCAAAAGAAGGCGCCATTCTAACCCTTACTTGAAAAGGGAGTCTGTTACGTTATACTGATCATATCACTATCACTCCCCATTATGAGGTTGTACACTGTCAGACTGGAGTGAGGGAATCTAGGCTGGATGCCCCTCCTGACACCTCGCAGTGTGCTTGATCAAGGATCAGTCATCGCCAGCAGAGTTGCATATTCTAACCATTTTGCTACTGCAGTCCTTATCTTCTCTTCCTTTATACAGTTTCCTGTAGTTATGTGTGGATGTTGTGGCCAGGTTGGAAGCGTTCGCAACTTGATTTGTCAGGTCGTCAGTTTGAGACCAGCCACTATCCGAGGTCAGAAAGGGCATTCACATAGGGTAACAGTTGCTCTCTGCCAAAACCAGAGTCCTTTGAAAGAAGGCAACGCCCTAGCCCCTAACAGAAAAGAGAGTCCAAGATGTAAAACTGGATCATAATGTTGTTTTGATAAGTCATCAAAGAAAAGGATTCTTCTTCTTGCAGATTTGATAATTACTCGGCCCCAATGGTGGTGGACAGTATCCCAGTAAGCTTAGGATTATGGGACACGGCCGGTCAAGAAGATTATGACAGATTACGGCCTTTGTCTTATCCACAGGTAGGGATAGATCTAATTAATATTTTCTTCAGTAAGGGATAGATCTAATTTAATTTTCTCCTTGAGGTACTCTGAACGAATTCGGGATCTTGCTAAGAAGAGTAACCTGTAGGGTGCCTAAGGGTTATTCATATATACACGGCAACGTACCCAACCAAACTTAACCTAACCTGACTTAACTGTTTACAGGGTTTTCTAAATTTCCATGGGATTCTGAATTATTTACTATTAATTCAGAATACAAGGATACATTATTAACAACATTGAAGATTACCTTTTTTCATGGATTTTATATATTTACGAACAACTGAGTTGCAAATATTCGCAGATACGATCAAGATTCTACCCATGGATTAATGTTTGTATTCCTGTACTGTTGTGTATTATTATATTATTATTACTGAAATTTATTAATACTGTAGTCACCGTGGCTCAAGCGGTAGCTTCCGCGTGACTGAGGCGTCAGGTTGAGGGTTTGCGCCCCGTCACGGTCTGAGGTTAGCAAGGGCATGCGCTCAGGGTAAGGATTACATCTGCCAAAACAAGTCCTTTGCAAGAGGGCAACTGTCCTGGCCCTTGGTAGAAAAGGGAGTCCGTGGCGTAAAACCGGAACTGAAATTCATTTATACTGTACTCTCTGTTTTATGTAGAAGTTAAGTGGCTTAAGACCAAGTACTGTACAGTACTGCATGTATATGTAGTGTACAGTACTTTTTTCTCTTTTACATAAACACAACTTACTAACAATTTTCCTTTCGACCAGACCTCTACAACCTACTCATTTGTAAGTGGTCGAGTGTCTGTAGTTATTCTTGTAATTTTTTGAAGTATCATGAACGAATTTGCAAGTACTGAAGTTCAGTATGCAAGGTTACATAATTATCAGTGTAAAAGATATACCTTGTTTTTTCATGGAGTTTACAATAAGTAATTCCTATAATTTATTTATTTCAGACCGACGTTTTTCTTATATGCTTTAGTGTAGTGAGTCCTTCATCGTTTGAGAACGTCACTTCCAAATGGTATCCAGAAATTAAACACCACTGTCCAGATGCACCCATTATTCTTGTTGGTAAGTCCTCACGGCTGGTGATCCTAGCCCTCTTTCCCCTGTGGATGACCCTTGCATGATAGTTGACAGTAATTGTGACAGCATTTTATCCTTTAAGAGCTTAGAGTTGCGATCAAGGTATATTAGCTTTTGGTGAATGTGTTTGCTTTGACTCGGCCACTCCCTTACAAGAAGGATTGCAGCATAATATTATATATAATTTTTATTATAGTTCAAGTATTACAGTACATCTGCCGCTCAAAATATATTTGCATTAGTTTTATGTGTCACTATTAATCCATATTTGAATGGGGTGGACAGAGACAGGTCGGAATTGAGGAATGAAGGCGAGATGTCCTTCTTAATGCCCCGTGATGGGCTTGAACACTGGTTTGTCACTTCCCAAGTCGGGTGATTTAGCCGGTGCCATACTAAGGTCCCATTTATTCATTATTATGAAATGGTACCGTGTTCTTAGCTCAGTAGATTGGCCTTAGCTGTGTAGAAACGGGAGGCACCAGGGCTCCTTCTTTCAGTTTTCATCCTCATTGTGCCTTTTACCTGTTTCATGGCACAATAGGAAATGCAAAACTCAGTGTTTTGTGTGTGTGTATTTTTTTTCCCACTGCCATCAGCACCAGCAAAGAAAATTGCCCTCATCAGGTCCAGGCACCAAGCAAACATAATACAAAGAGAGACAGATTTGGAATGTTGCGACTCGTCAGATGCGAAGTGATGTAAAAGATGTGTAATGGATATGCCACAATATTTAGTTTGGATGTAGTCATAGGAAAAGATTTGCCAAGCTGTCGCCACTGACCCTTTTAGCTGAATATTACAACACACAGGGGAGGGGAGGACTTTTTCTGTTAAGGGATAGGAAACTGCCCTCTTTCAAAGGACTTTGGGATTGGCAAGTGTGACCGTTACCGTGAGTGAATACCCTTCTCTAATCTCAGACCGTGGCGGGCCTCGAACCCAAGACCTGATGAATGAAAGGCGCATTCAAGGAGTACAAGTGCTAATTCCTGTATTGCTCAGTATGACCACTCTAGGTTATTACATTTGTTTTTAATTTTCCGTATATCTTGTCATATTTTTGCAGGCACAAAAATGGATCTCAGAGAAGACAAAGAAACTTTAGCTCTCCTTTCTGATCAGGGACAGTCCCCAGTGAAGAGGGAAGCCGGGCAGAAGCTCTCTAACAAAATACGGGCTGTTAAATACATGGAGTGTTCTGCTCTTACGCAAAGAGGTTTAAAACAGGTGCGTATATTTTCTTGGGCTTCTGATGTGTGCACTTTGACTTGGCACACCCCCTTACAAAGGGGGTATGTGTTTTGTATTTGTCTCTCTTCTTTCTCTGCAATTTAACCCACTTCTATGTGAGATCAATGTATCTCACAGCTCTTCTTCGCTTAGTACGGTCATATACAACACTTTCTGACATCTGCTTACATGTATGTATGTATATGAATATTAAATTGCCTTGTTGTTACCAAACGTGATCTCTTTACAGGTATTCGACGAAGCTGTCAGGGCAGTCCTTCGGCCAGAACCCATGAAGAGAAGACAGAGAAAGTGCTCAGTACTCTAAAATAGAATATAATAGGTATTCTCTCTTTTATCTCACTATCTCTTTCTCTCATGACTTTGTCTCATTCTGTCTCTCTCATACCAAACATACACAGTCCTTATCTCTCCATCTTTTTCATCCCTCAAATTGTTAAATATGCAGCAATATTTTCAGAACATAATTTTAACATTATAACTACTGTATATTGATAATCTCAGTGTTATTATGGTTCATATTTTCCCTTTTGGTTCGGCATTAGCATAATAGTTCAATTATGTGGATGTATTTTACAGGCATTCAATCACAAATACGTGTTTAATACTAAAGACGTTTAGCTTCAGGATAATGTGACTCTTAAAAATGGCTACGTACAAATTGTTACAGTCAAATGTTAAATAAGCTAGCTCGGGTTTTACCTGGTTTTTACCTTTTGATCATCAAAGTTTCCCTTGTAGGATATACAATTCTAGTTGACCCTTTTTTTTATATTTCGTAGCGTGAATGTTCTCTCGATACCCTTAGAAAACTTAAGTTTTTCTCAGGTGGCAGATTTTAACCATGAAGTATATTTCTTTCTGCTAAAATATGAACGGTTATTTTAGTAGTATTTGCAGTCATATCAATGTTTGTGTTTCAATGGTAACTGTTTAAGGTTCAAGGTCATCTGCTCGAATGCCAAGTGCCCGATGGACAGTTGCCGCGATCAGGACAACTTCCTGAAGGAAAAATGCCTGACTGTTTTTATATAATCTAACCTTATCTAGGGCAGTTGTCACTATTGGGCAATTGTCCATTGGGCATTTGTCTGTCGGGGAATCGAAATTCGGGCAGCTGTTCGTCAGCCACTGTCAGTTGGACAGTTGTCTGGATACCATGTGTTTTTAAATCATTTGGAAGTATTAATTTTCATAACAATATTGACAGCATTAGTGGGTGGGCTAGTGTAAAGACATATTTTACCTAGTGTGATAGTTTGCATAAGCTTAAGACTTTACGTTTTAGCGAGTACCAAATTAACATCACTTCATAAGTGGGCTTAAGTAGTGTTAAACTAATTTCTCTAGCAGAAAATGAGGTTAAAGATAGTCATTATGTTTGACAATAAAGCCCTACTATATGTGTTTATTTAAAGATATTTTATGTACAATTCATTGTACTCGGACTGCTGCTTAATAGCTGTGGTAAGCAGTGTTTACTTGAGCTCTTCATGTACTCAAATTACCACAGAAGCAGGTAAACAATGTCCACCTGAGCTCTTCATGTATGCAAATTCCCACAGAAGAGCAATGGTGAATTTTTTACTTGAGCTCTTCATATACCTCAAATTGCCACAGAAGCAGGTGAAAAATGTTCACCTGAGGTCTTCTCAAATTCCCGCAGACGAGCTCTGGTACGCAGTGTTCACCTGAGCTATTTGTGTACTTTAAATTCCTGCATAAGAGCCCTGGTGAACTGTGTTCACTTGAGCTCTTCATGTTCCTTTAGTGCCTGGAGAAAAGCTCTGGTAAGCAGTGTTCATCTAAGCTCTTCATACCAAGCTTCTTCAAGAGCACACCAAATTCCTGAAGAATTTGGAGGTATTTGGTCAATTTTGGGTACCAGAGTCTTGAAGGATGTGAAGGTATTTGGGTTCTTTTGGGTAATATTCTTGAAGGATGTAGTTTTATGGGTACCAAATTCTTGAAGGATTTGGAGGTATTTGGGTACGTTTAGGTAATATTCTTGAAGGATGTAAAGGTATTTGGGTACTTTTGGGTAAAATATTGGAGTAGTCATCCTTGGCAGTATTTTCCTACATACCCATAACCCCACCAAGGTCAGTAGGGTGGCCACAACTGTTAAAAAAAAAAAAAGGGAGGCACTAGGACCTTACACCCTCCTCAACCATGCTCTTTTTATTAAGTATTCTGTGGCAGGAAAAACTTGCTTTTAGGATGGAATTAACATTCCATCACCCCCATCTCCTTGAATTGGTCTTGGTACACAGGGAAGAAAGGTATGGAGTCAGTCCCCTCCTAACATGCGATGTAATCTGTTTTACGTCATGGGCTCCCTTTTACATTAAGGGCTAGGATGGTGCCTTCTTGTGAAATACTATGGTTTTGGCAAGTGCGACTTCTACATTAAGTGAATGCCTTTTCCAACTTCAGAACTTAGTGGGCCACGTACCCATGACCTGACGAATCAAAAGTTGCGAGCGTTACCACTCTGCCACTTTGGCTTCAGTCTCCCCCTAACATCTTTTGGCAATACTTTACGGATCTTGTGAAGATGAGCAACCCTCACTTTATTAAATGAGGTGCCTGGCACTATACTGAGCTAAGTTCCAAAACTACAAGATATCAGAAAACGCTTTTAAAGTTTTGCAATATCTCGGTATCCACTTGTATTATTTTTATGTCACACTTGAAATAAAAAAATCAAAGTAACACGAGTGGCTAAATTTTAAAGTTGCAAAACTTTAAATGTTTTTTTTTTTGGTATTATATAGTTTTGGCACCGAGCCCAGTATAGCACTAGGTGCCTCATATAACCCAGTAAATTGTTAGTTCAGGTGAATTAAAATTTCTAACCTAACCTAAACTAGCTTAACAAATCACAAGGTTATTTATTGTTCTAGGGGTTTACTTATTTTCACAAGAACCCACTTTATCTATCGATTTTAAACGATAGAAATTCTCTATAATTATCTCATTTGTTTATTTGTAAGCAGTATACTGGTGTGGTTTTTCAGCCACTGAAAACTATTCCCTGTACTGATTATTTTTGAGAAATAGTTCATGGGATCTTGTAAAGAAAAGGAACCCCAAGGTGTCCTAGGGTTATTCATGTTTACATAGCAATTCACCTAGCCTGACCCAGCCTAACAATTAACGGGGTTATTTAACTTTTGCATGAGGTTCTGGAGATTACTGTAATTAATGTTAATATAGCAGGTCACCTAACCAGACCCAGCCTAACAATTAACGAGGTTATTTAACTTTCGCATGAGATTCTGGAGTTTACTGTAATTAATGTTAACATAGCAAGTCACCTAACCTAAACAAACTCAACCTAACAATTTGTGGAATTATTTAACTTTGAGGTCCTGGAGGTTACTAATCTTTACAAGATCCGACTTATGAAGTTGATTTTGTGTTAATAAGAGAAAGTAAATTAATTTCACCTGTTCTAGTGATAAAATTACCACTAATTACGAAGCTTGAAAATGCTTTAATTATAATTTTTATTTTTTTTATTTAGACTGTATCGAAAACTTGAGAAACACTTAGAACACATAGTCAAAATTAAAAAAAATATCCCATCTGAGAACTTGTACACTATATGAAGTCATTATAGCGAAGAATCTTTTAAAGTTATATTCAAATGGCATCTACTTTGTTTTTCGTATATAACAATTTTATTTAATATTGCCGGTATAAATTTACATTCACAAAAGCATGTGAATATTGTAAATATGATTATTTTTACTTTTTTGAAAGGAATGTGGTAAATAACAGAGTACCCTAACCCTATCCCTGTGAGCTTTCAACGAAATTAATCTCACCTCAGTGCAGGAGGGAGATGTCTGCCACACTTTAGTGAAAAAATTTTGTAGTGTCCCTCATGACATCCAATAGGCTACTGCCTCCCTCTTAAATTCCTTTCAGCTGGTTAAAATATTAACTCGTGTATGGCATCATGACTCCAGGTGCCATATATCAATTTCCATAGCAACTACCACTCAAGGGAATGGTGCGCTAATTTGAATTAGTATTAGTCTCAAGTGTGGGACATTCGCCATTTACCCCCAGAGGAAAACGTCCCAAGGCTATGCCGTATGCTGGTAGAGGGTTAATGCTTACAAGTATGATTACCTATTCATCTTCAGAGGTAACTATGAAGGGAAAACAGGAAGCAGTTGAATATAGTAATGCTTACGCGTATATCTACTCGTCTATAGCGATATCGTTACTTCTGAAGATTGGTAGATAAATATACTTGTAAGCATTAAGGTACTCACCTGTCTAGTTTTCCCTCCGTAGTCCAAGTAATTACAGTAGGAAATTATTTGATAGTTTGCATTGTATAAACTATCATAATATACATGATTCAGATGGTAACTGAATTGTTTATTCTCTCTCCTAATTACCTGAGCTGTTTCACAATTAGGAAAAAAGCTTTTAAATGCCAACAGAATGGTTGTTAATAATACAATAGGTGGTGTGCACAGGTATATTCCTGGTAATTATTAATAAGTTTAATCTCTTCCTCCTAGTCATAATCTTGAGTGAATCTGCATGTTTTGTATTTTTTTTCTTTTACGTTGTACTTACTTTTTTTATATATACATGTATATAGAAAATCCAGATTGGGATTTCTTACTTGAGTTTGTATTTTAATTTTTGTGTTTTCAAAAGTTACCCTTTAATTCTGAGGATGATGATTGGTTGCAGGAGCTCCTTAGTAAAGTACACAAGTTGGGAAGCGAATAACACTGGTTCAGTCTTACCATGGAGGGTTAGTAAGGGCATCTAGCCTTAACCCCCAAGTTCCAACCTGTCTGTTCACTCCCGTACGAATGGTTACCAATTGTGATACATAAAACAGTGCATTATGGTGATGCTATGTGTCTACTTCCATTTGAATGGGAACTGTGACATTATGCTAAGTCTCCCCCCATTTGAATGGGACTAATGTGACAGATAATTGTTTTTTTTTATTTGTGTGTGGTTTGGCATGACTGTACATCCCACTTTTTCTTAAACTCAACACATAATAACTGATGCATCATCAGTTTAAAGCAGCTAACAGTAGCTTTAAATGGTAAGCAGCTGACAGAAGCTTTAAAAGGAATGCAGCTGACAGCAGCTTTAAAGGGAAAAGCAGCTGACAGCAGCTTTAAAGGGTAAGCAGTTGACAGCAGCTCTACTAGTTCATATAGAAGTAGCTGCAGTATTTCTGACTGAAGTAGCAGTATCTACATAACCTAAGTCAATGAAGTTGTATAGCTACTTTTACCTCAGTAATACTGGTAGCAGTAGCAACTCAGCCCAGTTAATGAGGTTGTATTGCTATTTCTTCTTTCAGCAATACTGTAGCAGTAGCTGTTACCTCAGTTTGTGAGGTTGTACTGCTAGTGCTTCTTACAATAATGCAGGTAGCAGTAGCCACAACCTTATTTAGTCAGGTTGCATTGCTATTGCTATTTTCATTAATACAGGTAGCAGTAGTTACATAACCTCATTTAGTGAGGTATTGCTGTTGCTATCATTAATACCTTTAATACTGGTATCTGTTCAGTACCACTATTGTAGAGCAGTACTGGGGTAGCTTTTGGTACCTTCCACACAGTCATGTTTTTATGGCCCAAAAGAAAAAGACTGTTAACGGCATTTTATGCTACGGTTACTGTAAAGTAATCTCTGTAAATGGTAATTACTACAATTGCTTAGCAGTCATTTCTGTAAAGGTAATTACTGATTACTATGCAGTAATTTCTGTAAAGGTAATTTACTATTGTTATTTTTGAAATGTGTATTCAATATTCAACCTTTCTTAAGGTTGATTTTTTTTTTTTTTTTTGTAAATCCCTTTTTGGCGTGACTTTTATGTTTGGTCGGGCAGTTATTGACCAGGAATTTTTTTTATTTTTTTTTTAGCCTAAACTGTTTTCTGATACTCGAATGTATTGTAAATAACTCATTTATAAAATAAAACTAAAAAAAAATTGTATATTTTATAACTCTTAATGGGGCCCCAGCAAAGGATGACAAATTTGACCTTTATACCTGTCAAAATTTTGGTTAATCGTCTTAATATATATGTGTTGGAAAAGAAGTACTGTATGGGTATTTGGACGAATTGCAACACGAAAAAATGGTAAGCAAACACATCTGTCAACTTAAACATAAGTTTACTTTTCTAAATTGGAAATTTTTTATTTGAAAAACTCCTCATTTTACCTTGGAATACAATGACTATTATTCTGCTAAAAAAAATTTACATTAAACGTTGCAATTGTAAATTATTATTTTTTATTTTTTTATGAGTATGACACCAGGAGGTACAAAAATAAAAAAAAATCGCCCTCATCGGGCCTTAGCACAAAGAAAACATAAAGCAAAGAGACCCAGATATGGGGAGTGTTGTGACTTGTCAGATGAGGGGATAGTAAGAGATGTGTTATGAATATCCAAAAATATTCTGTGTTGATGTAGACACAGAATAAGAATACAATCATATGCCATGATATACATGATTTCCACCATTCTGAAAATTAAGGTCTTGTGTTTACCGATCCAGTTCGATGGTAATATTTATTCTATTTTATCAAAATATCACTATACAATTTTTTTAATGAGTGTGACATTAGGACGGCCGAAGAATATCACCCTTGTAGGGCCCAGACACAAAGAATACAAGAAAGTAAAAAGCAAAAGAGATGGAGAATGAGAGTAAGAGGTGCATAACAAATATGCCAGAATATTCGGTGTAGATGTAGGCATGGGAAAAGAAGTGTACCTGAAGGAAGACTTGACATCGAGTTGTCCTGGCAGTCATATTTATATCCAAAGCCTTCTACTGTAGTACTGCAACAGGCATCTGATGCCATGGGTCAAGCTAATACTGGTGAAGATGCACACATTTGAAACTGTTGCAATCCCCCTTGTAAGTGGGTTGGCTAAGTCAAGCCCATACACCAATAGTCAGTACACCTCAATCATTACAAAGGACTGCCGAAATTCCCTCCCACCACCCCGCTTGGCTAGTATGTCAGTGGAACAGGGAAGAATGAGATCAATAAATGGGAAGGAGTGGAGAAAGACTGCGTATGGGTGACGTGGGCCAAAGGGATTTCTCGCAACTGTTAGCACAGTAAACAAGCTTAGGAGTAAAGCTATTTTATATCATTTTGGGAATTCAGCTCTCAATGACCTGAGTGTACTGTGGATTACTTTGATGATGATAAGATATAGCACCTGTGGGGCTCAATACACCCCCAGTTAACACTATCTGTTCTGTGCTGAGAGTATTAAAGGCTGAACCTGCCGAGACAATGGGATCAGTTGAATCAGTGCAAGGCTGGGAAGAAACGGGAGTCACAGAATTTAAAGAAAGCTGAGGCAATGGTGTGAGTGATGAGGTTTGATTGGATAAGGATGGATCATAAGATTGAAATGTGACCACATGGTGATTCCCTAGGTTATCCTCTTCAACCGTAGATTTATCAACAGCGCATATGTGGCTTGAGGTAGTAGTGCGCGTAAGAGAGATATTTACATTGTTGCAGTACGTCAGCGTCGTAGCGGAAGATGACAAGTTAGTGAAGGAAGCGCTCGGCTGACTCACAGTAAAGCCGTTTAGAGTGGAATGCATATTACTAAATGGAACATCAGTTAAAGTGTGATTGGGACTGGAAAGGATGAGATTATCTGATGGATTAGATAATGTGCCTCCGGAGAAAACAACGACTGGCAAGGACGTTGAGGGTTTACTAGGTATGACGATGCACGCGGGAGAATTTGAAGAGGAACCAGAAATACTAGACGGCAAAGAGATATTTGGTATTGGGAGAGTAGAAATGTCAATGCCTCCGGAAATCACAGAGTCACCAGATTTCAAACCATTACATGATGACGTCTCTGACTGGAAGTCACTGGATGTGCTCATATCACTGGTTGAAGGAAGAGCGGGTGGCATACTCAATATCTCGCTAGTTTCTTGAATATTTGGTTGTGAGGAAGTGTCCAAAGTCTCGGTAATGGTAGTTTGAGATGGGGTAGAGTCTCGTGCGTGAGTCCGCAGATGAGAGGCCATGTTGTCCTTTCTCGCAAAACAGCGTCTGCAAATAGGACACATGTGGTCTTTTACCCCCGTATGTACCTGGAAATGGAAAGTAAAAACAAATTATCAATACTATTATCCACAAAAAGATTTTTAGAACCTCAGGAGATTTGAACTCACATTATGAGCTACAGAATCATGTCACCATAAGATAAGATGAACTTGGTAAATTTTTTTTTCTTATTAGTGAGACACTGAGACAGGCTACAAAACTGCCCTCAATAAGCCCGGGCATTAAGAAAACACTGAGATGAATAAAAAGTAGAAGCTTAAGGACGAGGCAGAAATAAGAGAATGAAAAAAAAAGGAAATGGACAGGCTGAAAGAACAAAGTAATGAAGACCTTGAGATATGGCAGGATTAGCTCCTGAGAAGACAATACTGTAGATTGTATAATAATACAATCTATAGGGCTAAACAGACGATCAATATTACTGACAGTTTTTCCTATACTGTCATTATTACTGTCGGTGTGTCCATCATATGGACGTAGTAGTTCACACCAATAGAATAGTGTCGGTATTTTTACTGAAGATTTCGTATGGCTTGGGCTCATCACAGATATAAAAGCATTTAAAAAGATATTTCTAATATCCGACATCACACACTAACATACACATTATCCGGTATTATTTATTATTTTTATAATTTGATGTTACGTTCCTAAAAAATGGTTAAATAATTTTACCCTTTTTGGTACAAAACATTTTTTATATTTATCAGTGTGTTGGTCAGACAGAGTCCAGAGTTTGGTATACTATATGTAAATAAATTCTCATTTTAATGTTATCTTCTTCTTCATCTACATCTTTTCCCACTTTTATATGGGGTCGATGTTTCTGGCCAGTTTTCTCCATTTGTTTCTGTCCCATACCTCATCACCCAACAAACCTTTAGATCTCAGGTCATCATTGATGCATTTCATCCACCTACGCTTTGGTCTCCTTCTCCTACCCTGTATATCCATTTCCATCACCCTCCTCCCAACATACTGCTCATCCCTCCTAACGACATGACCATACCATCTTAGTCTACTGTCTTGTATCTTATCTGATATTTCTCTAACTTTTGAGGTACCTCTAATTATCTCGTTTCTGATCTTATCGCTTCTTGTCATCCCACACATCCATCTCAACATCCTCATCTCTGCCACATCCAGTTTTTTCTCTTGTGCCTTCTTTATTGCCCATGTCTCTGCTCCATACATCATCGCAGATCTCACAACTGTCTTATGCACTTTACCCCTCAACTTAATCCCTATTCTACTGTCGCACAGCACCCCAGACACTTTCTTTCAGTTCTTCCATCCCGCTTGTATTCTGTGGGTTATTTCTCGTTTTAATGCTATCAATATATGTAATTTATAGTATCAAACTTTGCTATTTACCTATAAATTGATTGATTTAAGAATTAATATCATGATTCAAACAACAAACCACTGTTATCAAAAAGCAAAAAAAATAAATAAATAAATAAATAAAAATATTAAAGTGACAACCCCAGTGTAAAATTATGAAGACAATTTCAGATTAATATATATATATATATATATATATATATATATATATATATATATATATATATATATATATATATATATATATATATATATATATATATATATTTTTTTTTTTCTCTCTCTCTCTCCCTGTGGGGACTGCAATACTGCAGGGTTAGAGTGCTCAATTTGGTAAATGACACACCCATATTTCTACCTTTTCCTTAAGCTGCTTCATTATCTTCTCAATGTTTTCTTTGTGCCTGAGCCTATTGAAGTCAATTTTCTCTGCCAGTCCCAGAGTCACACTCATAAAAATAAATATTAATTACCGAATACTATACCTTGTTATGTCTTGCTAGATCTTTTGGGGCTGCAAATGTCTTCTGACAAAGCTGGCAGGAGTACTTATGACAGGCTGCGTTATGCACCAACTTAATGTGACTCTTCAAAATAGAGGTCGTTTTAAAATCTCGTCCACATGTCCTGAAAGCAAAATGAATACCCTTTTTTTAAAACTATTTCTATTTGTGGAAACTATGCATATTGTTTTTTTTTTAAGTTTTTAGGTGCCCCTATTAATCATCATTCAAACTGGGGTGAACACAGGTTGGAGCTGGGAAATTCAGATTACATGCCCTTCTTTAAATCCCACTTTAGCCTCAAACAGGGTTTGTCACTTCCCAAGTCTAGTGCTCTAACCACAGCACTACTGCAGAGACACTATATAATATCACTGGTAAT
This sequence comes from Halocaridina rubra, assembly GCA_037179515.1. NCBI lineage: Eukaryota > Metazoa > Arthropoda > Malacostraca > Decapoda > Atyidae > Halocaridina > Halocaridina rubra. Next base: position 97,272 of record JAXCGZ010007729.1, read on the forward strand.
AAGGTGCACAACTGGAGTTCACAACTGCATATAAATATAGACTTAATGTTCAATATAGAATAACATATTTGCCCCATCAATAACATGCTTATCACTTACATGAAAGAACTTACAGGCATTTTACTCTTTCCTTAGTCGTGTGAACGTGAGTGAGGTGTTGATCTAAATAAGCCTTAGCTTTGAACAGGGCACCGCACTGAGAACACATGTGCTCCAATTCCTCCCGGTGCACGATCTTCACATGTTTATCCCTTGCGTACTCGCGTCTGAAACTGGACCCTGAGGCAGAGAATATATTTTGATATAGGATTAAATCAAACACTTAACATATGTCGTATATACAGCATTATATATTACACAAACTTAGTTTTGTTTTTATAATCATTACACTATAGGTATGTTAATTCCCCAGCTCCTACCTGTCTGTATCCACCCCTATAGTGGGGACTAATAATAACACAATATGAGGATTATTTTACACCACAGGTATGCAAACAAATACCAAAAACCATGGAGTAAAACAGATTAAAAAACATAATAATTATTATATTATTATTATTATTATTATCCTAAGCCAAGCAAGTCCAACTGGAAAAAGTAAAAAACACGATGGGGAAAAGGAAATAGAAAAGATAGAAAAATTAAAATACAAAAACTCAAATTAAAAGGAAAAGAATGTACAAATGAAAATCAGACTTACCACAGACATCACAGGTAAACTTCTTTTCTTCGTTATGAGTCACCTTGTGAATATTAAGGTCAGTCAATGAAGAAAAACGGAGATGGCAGATCGTACACTTGAATTTCATTGTGGAATCTGTAAGAACTTATTCGTGAGCTTTGGGCAAAATGAAAGCTCTAAAATCTTATTGTGAGCTTTGGGCAAAATGAAAGCTCTAAAATCTTAATAGTGAGCTTTGGGCAAAATGAAAACTCTAAAATTTACCACTGTGCTCCCTCTGTCCTCTTTCGTTTCATAACTAAAAACCAAAATTAAAATAATACTACGGGCAGCATAATAAGGGATACAGCAATCACTTCAAATTGCCCTATCTCCTGTATCCTCAAATGCTGCACCACACAGCTCAGGTCCTTCTCACCTCATCCATACACCTTCTCTTTGGCCTGGCTCTCCCCCTTCTGCCTGCCAGCTCCATCCTAAAGTATGGCCATGAATTTTACGCATGAACATTATATGAACAAACAGTCTTGTAGGATTTTATGTAATACAGTGAATGCCTGCAAAATTCTTACCACTATAATCAGAGATTTCTCATAATAAAATAAAGACTAATATATATCACCTACATATTCAAGTCCCCCTGAGAAGGGAAACAAGAATACACCTCTGTGTTGCCCTACATAGCGTAAAAGTCAACTGAATGGGGTTGAGCAAGGGAACTGGGAATCCCCTCTTCCATGTTTCCCTGTGTCATTAAAGCCCACTATATTAGCCAAAGTGAGGAAACAGGGAATCCCCTCCCCCATGTTCCCATATGCATCTTCAAAATTGATTAAACTGAGTGGAGCAAGGAACTTGGACTAACATTCTTTGTATTTTACCCCCACAAAGACTAAACACTTATTAAGTTCTATTTCCCTTACATGGGGAATTGTGGCTATTGATGATAGATGCTCAAGGCATCTGTATACAACAAACCTGAACTTTCACTGTGGGTGACCATGTGTTTTTTATAACTCTGCCTCCATTTGAAAGAGCGATTGCACATGGTACAAAAGAACTTGGGCGACTCGTGTTTGGTGGTCATATGAAGATGCAAGTAATAAGGAGTCCTACAATCTTTCTCGCATACGACGCACACATTCCCACTCCCTAGGAATTTTAGAAAGGAATACACATATAAAAATATTATCCCTAGGAGTTTCAGAAAGGAATACACATATTTAAATATCACCCGTGGTGGGCTTGTCACTTACAGAGTTGATTGCTTTAACCACTGCGCTACCCCCGTCCCCATGAAAGAACTTAAAGTATGTGATAAATAACATACACTTACCTCCTTCCTTATGAAGAGATTTATGAACCCTGAAAGACTCATCATGATGAAACACCTTATGACAAATATCACAGACATACTGGGTACGTTGATGGGTACGAAGATGTCGCTTCATGGTACGATGAGTCTTGAATACCTTACCGCACTGCAAGCATGGCTTGTTAATTGGGTTGTGACTCAAGAGGTGGGATTCTAAACCGCTCTTCTCCACGAAGGGCTTCCCACATATCTTGCACTGGAAATGAATCCACTAATAATAATAAAATAATATTAATCACTTTGTGTCACTATTAGTCCCCATTATGGGGAGGACACAAACAGATTTAAGCCGGGGAATAAAGGCTGGTTCGGGATATACGAGTACTGTATTGTGTGATACTGGTGTGACACTTGAGGTTGTTTTTATGTCTGAACTTCGATATTCTAAATCTGAGAACATGCTACTGCAATACCTGAGGTTTAGTGTGATACCTGAGGTTTTTAGTCTAAACTTCAATAAACTAAGCCTGAGGACATGACAGTGTGATACCTGAGGTTATTTTATGTCTGAACTTCAGTATTCAAAATTTGAGACCATGCAAGTGTGATACCTGAGACTGTTTTACAAACACAGACTCCGGCCTCTTACCACAAAAGCTTTGTTTCCTATATGATAATTCAAGTGTCTCATGAAATGACTAAGATGGCCAATTCTCTTCCCACAATAAGGGCACTCGCTCTTCTTGTCTTTCTGGCAGAGGTCCAGGCTGACGTTTTTCGTAGTATTTCTTTTACTTCTGCAATGGGGATAAAAACAAAGTAACACTATTTTACATTCAACTCTTATTCCCCACCTGAATGGGGGTGGACACAGACATGTCAGATCTTTATGGGGAATTAAAGATGGATGTCCTTCCCAATGCCCCTTGGTGGGATCAAACTTGCGTAAGTTACTTCCTGACTTACACACTTCACCAATGAGTTACCGGATATATACTTATTAAAGCTTTATAATGTTTGTATCATTAAATGTTGTATTATTTTACACAAGAATACTTTCTCCAAAATTTTATAAGTTATGCAAACTGGTAAATGGGAGAAAAACCCATTATAGGGTTGGACACAGACAGACTGGAGCTGGAGAATTAAGGCTGGATGCCCTACTTAACACCACATGGTGGGGTCGAACATGGGTTTGTCACTTCTCGAGTCTAGCACTCTGATTGCTTCACTAGTGATAGTTCTCATAAAATATCAAATATGCGCAAGATACTCTGCACTTACTCAACAGCATTGGAGTTTTTGTTCTCAAGAATATCTTTCGTTTCCTTATAACCAGAATCATCAGCATCTTCAGTTTTTATTGGATTCGTGTTACAGAACTCATGACTATCGTGGGGATGATTTTCTTCTCCTGAGAGCCTCAAGGAAGCCGAATCATCAAAATTATCACTGGAAAAAGTTGCAGAGCAATGCTTGTCCTCTAGATGCGCTTTATACTCGCCGTAGTTGGGAAAATCCTTCCTGAAAAAAGAATATAAAACATCTATCTATCTATATACCTGGCCCCATTCCCCCTTGCAAGGGGGGTGGCCAAGCCAAGAAACACGCATTTACATGATCCAATACGTACTTCAGTTACTCCTCTTAGCTTCCCTTGAGAATAAAGGGTTGCCACATTTTCCCCACTACCACCCTGCTTGGGTCGAGTCACCCATAAGGTAGACGGGCAAGCATATTCCACAGTGATGCCCGACAGTCACAACTTGTTAGATATAAAACATAAATATACTATGTTCTTTCCAACACGAAGTCATACCTTGCTGAAGCTAGAATTAGACGGATTTAACAAATGTACCATAATTTCTTTATATCAAGATGGTTCTTACCGATACTGATTGGTTTTAGGTCAGGGACTACCTTTTCTACTAAGGGCTAGGACGGTGCCTTCTTGGCAAGGACTTTGGTTTTGGCAAGTGTGACCGTTACACTGAGCAAATGCCCTTTCTAACCTCAGACCACGGCGAGCCTTGAACCCCCGACTTGGCAAACCCAGGTCATGACCATTACCACTCGGCCACTATGGCTGGTTCTTGCCAATACCATTACTGATAAATGAAATCTCAACAGGCTCTACCATATATCTAATTAGCCTATCCTCTAGGGAACATCTCATTCTACATACATATACAATGACACCTATACCCCCATTGAAATGGGGGTGGCCAAGTCAAATGTCATAGCACACATATTCACCAAAAGTTAATACATGTATACTTCAATCACTCCTCTTTGCTCCTTGGGAATAAATGGGTGCCACAATATCCCCCACTATCCTTCTTGGGTTACCCACAGGGTAAGTGGGCAAGAACTGTCAGACGTGAGGCCCAACAGCTGCAGCTGGTTTACTCCCACCGCTGCATCTAAAACTGCAAATTGTGCAATGCAGTCATTTTGCAAAAATGCCTGATGTCAATAAAATCCAATTACCATATAATAGTTTGGCCCATGGCACCAGCCACCCATTGCAATACTACAGCTGAAGGTATTTTAGACTTAAAAAGGACTGTTTTGGACAACTCGATGTTAAGTCTTCCTTCAGTTACGGATCCTTTTCTATGCCTGCATCAACACAGAATACTCTTGCATATTCGTCACACATCTCTTACTATCCTTTCACATCTGACAAGTCACAACACTCCCCATCTGTTTCTCTTTGCTTTATGTTTCTTTGTCCCCAGGTCCAATGAGGGCAATTTTCTTCGCCCATCCTGGTGTCACTCATGAAAAAAAATTGCCGACTCACCTGCAAGGAAAACATCGAGCCTTCTGACCGCAGTGAACAGTAGAAATGTGAACTTCGTATTTCGTTTTCGTTAGTCCCTGCCATTTACACATGTAACATGTGAAGACGTGACCCTCTAACATGTGACGGTCTCTACTGGCTTTTGACCTGCAATAATAAATTATAAAATATTTGTTAATATGTAAGGAAAATTTTTCAATTGGACCCATCTCAATTTGGTGGTATAATTATACTTTTTCTTTGGTTTTTTTTATATGTTTTGAATATATGTGACTTTGAACACTGTCAGATATTGTATGCTAACCTAACCAAACCTAAATGAATAGAACTTAACCTAAAAATAGTAATTTATGACATTTTTCCTATGGTTTTTGATCCTTTGGAATGAATGTGGCTTTGAAAACTGTCGTAAATTACTATTTTTGGATTAGGTAAAGTTAAGTTAGGTTATGTTAGCTAGCTTAGCTTAGAATACATTTCTGATGGTTTTCAAAGTCACATTCATTCAAAACACATTAAAAACCATAAGAAAAATTTAATTTTCACCAATTTGTGACTGGTCCATTTGTGAACATTTACCATATATGGGAAAAGGTGTAGACGAAGAAGAAGAATGCCAGCATTGCAATACCTTGTACTGTGTTATACCATTCTATATAATTTTATATTTTCCATCTTCTATTCCTTTTCTTTACGATGTTGCTTCCCCTGCTGAAACCATCTGATTTATTGGCTTTGACTTTTTCCAATTGGGTTTGTTACGTGGTTTATAATAATAATAATAATAATAATAATAATAATTCAGAGAACTAACCTGAACATAGCATCACACTTGACACAGTCCCAGAGAGCAGCTCTTTTAGATGCTCTTTTAACTGCCTGTCTTCTTTCCTGCCTGGAGGGTTCTTCTAGGCTCGTACTTTCAAGCTATGCAAGAGGCAGAGGAATATTTAATTTCATATCTACGAAACAGGATACAATGGAGTACTGTACCTTAATACTTACTAGTATACTGTCTACTCATCTTTAGAGACAACTGAATATGAATGGATAACATAATCTTAAGAACTAAGGTACTCCTTTGTTTTCTGTTTTCCCTTCAAAATGAAAATAATCATGACAATGTACCTTAGCACTTATGAGTATAATTATCCACCCATCTTTGGCAGTAACCTCTAAAAATGAATGGATAAATATACTCATAATCGCTAAGGTAGTTTTTTCTTTCATGTTATTCCTTCTTAGTCAAAAATAATCATTCCAAACCTCTGCAGAAACACACATCATTTTCACAAACACGAACTCATATCCTGTTAAAGCCAGCAAGGTGGCCATAAGTGAGGAAAAAAGGAGAGGCACAAGGGCTCCATCATACCCTACACATCCTTTCCACTTCCATAAGCTACAGTATTTTGTTACAAAGAAACAAAAATCATTAAAGAAGGGATTGCCAGCTCTTCACTTCCTTATCACCTTTAGTACCCTCTTACCTTGTGCAGGGATTACAGATGAGGAGTTCTTATTTTCCCATTGCCAAAGATACATACATACATGTACAATGGCCATAATCTCCCTTGTATGGGGGTGGACGAGTCGAAGCACACATTCACCAGATGTAAAATGCATGATCTGACTCGGCCAGAGATAAATCAGGCAATAGATATGCAATATATATATATATATATATATATATATATATATATATATATATATATATATATATATATATATATATATATATATATATATATATATATATATATTGCCTGATTTATCTCTGGCCGAGTCAGATCACGCATTTTACATCTGGTGAATGTGTGCTTCGACTCGGTCACCCCCATACAAGGGAGATTATGGCCATTGTACATGTATGTATGTATCTTTGGCAATGGGAGAATAAGAATTCCTCATCTGTAATCCCTGCACAAGGTAAGAGGGTACTAAAGGTGATAGGGAAGTGACGAGCTGGCAATCCCTTCTTCCATGATTTTATAAAAGTCAAATCCCCCTTATAAGAAGGATGTCTGAGTAAAAGCAAAAACACTTGACTCTTTGCAGGAAGAAAATACAAAGGACGTGATTACCAATGCCCTTCCTCCATCCTAATTAGTCGCCTTTTATCACATGCAAAGGAAGTATTCTCTCTCCTTTCAGAAGGAGCTTGATTAAGCAGCATTCTTAAATCATATATAACAGTTTCTGGATTAAAACTAATACTGAACCCATTTTTCAGTGGGTTGACATTACTAAAAACCAACACATTTTTACACAAAATTAACTTACTGGAGTTAAGCCCTTCTTGACTTTAACGATCCTGTTTGACCTCCGCAGATTAGAGTGCTTAGTTGTCAAGGTCGTGACCTCACTATCAACGGACTGACAAAAGGATTCTACAGGATTTGTTGATACACATCCATTGGTCTTCGTGGGTGTATTATCTGTCTCTACAGCAGTCAATATGGTAAGTCTTGCAGTGCTCTCATCGTGGCTTGCAACTTCAGACAAGCTTGTTGACTGACTGTTTACTTCAACTGAGCTCGTTGACTGAATGAGACACGTCAAGGGCGCACATATACTTTCATTGCTTATAAGACTCACATCAGACTTCAAGGTATTCTGAATTTTGCTATTTTTGAAGTTTGCAACTTGCTCCTCTTTGCCTCTGTTTTTTGGTGATGTAAGAACATTCTCAAGTTTCTCTAAAAAAATTTCTGATTCAGGGTTACACTTAAGAGCAGTAGAAATATTAGCCTTGCATAGAGATTTTGAACTCCCAGATGAGTGTGTCTTAGAAACATCTTCCTCATATATTTCCTCATTGTTTTGTTCTTTTTCTGGAGTACAGTCCTGCAGACACGAACTGTGTTGACATTTACTGTTGTCCTGACAAGGTGAAGTTAGACACACATCACTTAAGACTTCACTCGCCGCAATAGCTAAGGCATCAGGTTGCGACCTAGTATTAATATCAAAGGAAGATGGGTGATGAATGGTCAATACCTGTTCTTCGTGTACGATTCTCGGTGAATGAAACACATCTTCACATGGAACTTCTTCTGCCAAAAGGTACTCCCCTTCTGCTGCCACACCATTAGGTAAAATATAGCTCTTGTTAGCTGTGAGATATATCTGAGACTTTTCACAAGGTTTCTCACTAAATTCACTGATATTTCTAGTTTTTCCTGCTTCAATGCACTTGCTTTTCCCCAGTACATTAAGTTTATCTCTATCAGCTACCGGTCTATAAGTTAAGTATATAACTTGGCCGTCTAAGACTGTAACATGAAGTAAGGTGTTGGATTTAATATTTTCAGCAATAGAACATGGAAAGTTAATATGGTTATTTAGTGAGTTTTCAGTCTGTACTATCTGGGAAGATTTAGTCTGGACACGAGCATCTTGGAGAGAAACTTCTAAATTACCAGATGAGCGAGATGAATGTTGATCACTGTTCTTTTCCTTAATGTGAGATGCATCCTCCTTAGACATGCCATTTTTGAGGTCACATTCATTGTTTACATCTCTTAGTGCCAATGGATTGGAATTCAACGAATTTTCAGACATACTTGTCCAATTACAAGGACATCATTCACTGGTGCCACTGCCTGATATCATATCTGCTTTGGCTATAAGATACTGAAAATATAAACCCTGAAAAAGAAAATATTTATGTTATATATATGGAGAAATAAATACATCAGTAAAGTGAAAAGAGTAACCACAAACTTATAAGGTCAGTTACACAATAGTAATTTGCAAGTGTGATCGGGTTTATGTCACGGACTCCCTTTTCTAAACCAAAGCTATTCTTCTGTAGGGCTTTGGCTTTTGGCAAAAGCGACCGCTACCCTGTGTAAATGTCCTTTCTAACCTCAGATCGTGACGGGCCGCGAACTCACGACTTGAGAAATCAGTCACGCGATTTATCACCCGGCCAAGGTAATCGCATCAAAACCAATGACTAGGGAAGTAAAAAATGAAAGCTCACCATAGAAGTGAAAGGAACAAAAGATGTCAAATCCAGTATCTATATAATGCATTTATGACTATTAAACTAATCTAATTAAACTGATTAGGATATGTCAAGCATATTCACCGAATTTGATCGTAACTGTGATCGCCATATAACTAATTACGAAAATATAAACATTTTCTTCTTCCGAGGAATAAAAATCTTATTGCCTGAAGGTTTGTTGTTATTATTGTCGATGTGACAGATGGAGGGACGGCCTTTGAAACGGCTCCTTTTTTATTTTCAGTATTTATATTATTTATTGAAGATAATCATTTAAAACCATGGTTACTTTAAAAATATAAAAAAGGCAAATGAAAATTTAAAAAGCACCGAAAATATATCTAATACTTCCATAATTAATAATTTCAATATGCATTTAGTTTTTTAATCTCATAATAATATTTTATCTTATTAAAATAATCTTTTATGTTAATTTTAAATCATATTTGTTTTGGCATATAGTTACTTTTATAACCAAAAAGAATTATATAATAATTTAATACCAAAAGGTGTCTAAAGCAATTATAAACAGTAATAACTATTTTCAACTCGTTTCTAAGTGAGATTAAACTAACCTAATCTAAGAATTTTATTTTTTTTCTAACTTTGTTTGTGAAATTAAACATTCTCCTTTATTTATGGAAAAAAATAGCTTCAATGAAGTCTTATTGAAAGTATAATTCTTATTAAGCTAGTTTCAATGTCTACATTAATGTATGCTTATGGTTATTAGCATATGAGATTTATCGCACCTGTTAGCTCAGTGAACTGTGGTGAACGGATGAGGAGAGCTGCCATGTGATGAAGCGGTGGAAGTAAACCAGCTGCGGCTGTCGGGCGCATTGTAGAATAATCTTGTCCACCTACCTTGTGGATGATCCAAGCAGGGTGGAAGGGGGGGGGGAGATGTGGTAACCCTTTATCCCCCAAGGAGCTGAGAGAAGTGGTTGAGGTGTGTGTGGATCGTGTAGAATACGTGTGTCTTGGCTCGGCCATCCCCCTTACAAGGGGGAATGAGGTTTGTGTATATGTATATATATTGTCAATAATCTCTCTTAAATTAACAAAAGCAGAAACTTGCATTTCATTTTCGAAGATTATTATATTTTCTATGTTAGACGTCATTCCTTTAATATTATAATTGTAATAAAATTTATTTTTTCTTTTTGCTATATCCGGAAGAATGATTTCATAAAGAAGAAGAAGAAGAAGAAGAAGAAGAAGAAGAAGAAGAAGAAGAAGAAGAAGAAGAAGAAGAAGAAAAAAAAAATCCACCAATATGTCGATAGAGGTCTCTGACTGACAGCTTTCGTCATGCGGTCGTTGACCTATTGGTCGTGTTATGTCTTCCCTTTCTTTCTTTCTTTCTTTCTCTCTTTCTTTCTTATGGAAAAGAAGAATACACCCTTGCATCTCTGCTCCAAAATATTCTTTATATATATATATATATATATATATATATATATATATATATATATATATATATATATATATATATATATATATATATATATATATATATATATATATATATATATATATATATATATATATATATATATATATATATATATATATATATATATATATATATATATATATATTGTGTGTGTGTGTGTGTGTATGAAGCAAAATAAGGCCCATAAATAAAACACAAAAAGAAGCGAAGATGTACTATATATTGCTACTGAACTTCAGTCCTCTTCTGCAGAGGACTGGAGTCCAGTCGCAATATATAGTACATCTTCGCTTCTTTTTGTGCTTTATATATGGACACTTTTTTGCTTCATATTGTCCTGCGATATAAAAGTTTATTTTGCATATATATATATATATATATATATATATATATATATATTATATATATATATATATATATATATATATATATATATATATATATATATATAGTGTGTGTGTGTGTGTGTGTGATTACTTAATTGTGCTTACGGGAAGGAGCCCAAAGCTCGTGTGTGTGTTGTTATGAAATGTACCCAAATAATAATGATAATGTTATATTAAGGAAACACCCAAATAATGTTATATTAAGAAACAGTCGAAGTACATATATAACTAGCACGTGATATAACGATAATTCATAATAATGTACAGTATTAATGTACAACTTATGTATAGCATAAGTGTACATCTCATGAGCAGTGGTGCATGTCGGATTCCCGAATGAAATTTAGTGTGCCTATTTCCAATAATTTGATTGATTTATCATTGAAGGACTTGAAACTTCGCTATTTTTATTCAGTTCCGCGAAATAATGGCTTTCCATGTACTGTTTTATCGAACGTTTTAGGCAAAAATCAGTAATTGAAAATCTGGGGAGTGGAGTCAATGTGATTTGTTTTACGTCACGGACTCCCTGTCCAACTAAGGATTAGGACGATGCTTTCTTTCAAAGGACTGTGGTTTTGGATAGTGTAACCGTTACCCTGAATGAATGCCCTCTCTAACCTCAGATCGCGGCTTGTCTCGACCCCACGACCTGATGAGTCAAGTTGCAGTCTTACCACCCAGCCATGGCAGCCTTAAAGTTTTAAGCAAAAATCAGTAACTAAAAATCAAGGAAGAAGACACAATATCTATTTATCTAAAATAAAAAGAAGAAGAAGAACACGAAGGTAGAGTTTTGTAAATAAACCAAAAAAGAAATCGAAACTTTCACCTCCTCCGACTCCGCCTCCGTTCCGCGAAGAGGTAACTATGTGCCGATGCATACCTTCCGCGGCAGCTTAGCAGGGCGGATGCTCTTGGACGTATTGTTGTTAATATATTTAGAAAAGAATCATATTTTAGGCACTCCCAGGTCATCAAAAGTAGTAGAGTCAGTTGGTGTCATTTGTCGAGAATTCGTAACAATCGACCCCGTTATAGTGTAATGGGCGTGACAGCTTCTTGTAGAAATGGCACTGGGTACGAATCTGATCATGGGGGAACTGGCAGCGAAGGTAAGTCATTCTAGAGCATGGTCCGTTGACCTTTGCCGTGGCTCTTGAGGCATCTGAAGGTCAAGATTTTTTTTATGAAAGTGTAGTCCCAGTGCAGTGCCGGTATTGTACATGTGAATGGACTCTTGTCGTCAGTTTCTTGTGTTTGGGTAATTTTTAATTTTTGCACATCCTATTGGGGAAAAGTTTATGAAATTTATTATACTGTAATAGGTTTGGTTAGATTTGTTCACCCCCTCATCACGAAGTGGGGTAATTTTTGAAATTATTTGTTTATAGATATTTTCTGAAATGTATATCCCACGGGATGATCACAGAGTCCGAACTAATTGGAATCTTATACATTGCTAGGTCAGGTATGGGTTAGTAGATAATCCCCTTTGCATTACTTCTATTAACCAATATATGACTGTTTCCTTTCTATTAATTTAATTGTTTAAAGTTCACAAAATGTAGACTCTAGCTAATTAGGAGAGAGAACTAGGATATTTGGTTAGGATGGATGAATATTTGTATGCAGATAAAGAGAGCACGTCTAGAGTTTTGTTTGATATCCCAGATATCCAGTGCTCTTCTTGGCATCACCTGTATATATAAAGTCTGTCTCTATAACTTTACGTCTCTTTTGTCATTCACTTTCATTTTTAGGCTATTATAGTTCAGATCCATGTAGCTCTTATTACATGGATCCCAAGTAGAAGCCTAGAACATGTTCCATAATTATAGTCTTTATTGTTGTTGCTGATGTTTGCCGTTTCATAAGTTACTGTTAATCCCCATTAAATGGGGTGGACATTGATAGGTTGGAGCTGGGGGATTAAGACTGGATGCCCTTCATAATGCCTCGTTATGGGCTTAATCCTTCGTTAGTTGCTTCCCAACTCATGCAAGCTTACACTGAGCTACTGTAGGCGTGTATAATATTTCACTATTGATTTGGTAGTAGTATCAGCCAGCTTGAGCAAGTTTTCCAGAATAGAATTCCATAAAGCTACTTTAAAATAAACCAGTATGACTCTATAAGGGCTTAATATGTAGAGCAATAATCTTACCTCAGATTTAGGAGTTGTGGACACCTCTGCAGCAATTATATAAATCTTGTAACTTGCCATTATATATATGTTATTAAAGTATATCTGTTGTCTCATGTATATATCTTTTTAAAAGTTTCTATAAATTTGTTCTTTCTGTTAAATCTGATTGTTAGATAATATTTTCTTTGTGTAGAACATAGAAAGCCATGCAATACTAATTGTGATAACTATTAGCAAGGTAAAGGTAAATATGTTGTACTTTTCTCCTCATGTCATATATTGAATAATTTATCTATACACAAAAGGGTGATTGAGTCAAAGCGAAAAGCTTGATTCTTTGTAGGAGTGAATTACAGAGGAGGAGATATCCAGTCCCCTCGCTTTACCCGGTTTAGTCGTCTTTTACAACATGCAAGGGAACACAGAGGAAGTATCCTTGCCCCCCTTCAGGGGAACATTAGATTATGGTTGTATAATTTTGATCCCCAGTCAATGGGGATAGCTTAAGTTACTGTGGAGAAATAATATAACAGTAATGTTGTCCCCTTAGAATCAGTTCTTATCCTGTGTTTGCAATAGATCAATAGAAATATCAATGTAATGATTTTACATATCTTATATTGGACATGTAATACTTGTATATACTGTATGTACTGTCTCACGAAATCTATTCGTATTATCTAATATTTATTATACCTTACTATATGAAATATTGACATTTTAAATGAATCACCTTTCTTGCAGTAAATATAAATTTCTTAGATTTTTTGTTATGAACCTCTAAATACAGGCTAAAACCAAGTACTGCACACTGGTGAACTAAATTTTTTTTATATACAGTTTAAAGGGACGTTCTCTGATGGACTTGTGTTTTAGAAGTTTTTTGGATTTATTTTATATACAGTTTAAAGGAAAATGCAATGATAGACTTTTTTTTTTTTTTTTTTTTTAAATAGAAATTTTTGCATTAGTATTATATGCAGGTTAAAAGGAAAGTACGCTGACGGACATCTTTTTAGAAATGTTTACATGAATTTTATATACAGTGTAAAAGAAAATGCTCTGATAGACTTCTGTACTTTATGTATTAGGTTTCTTATTGATTCCTTTTCTCATTTCAGCTCCAGAACCAACCATGAATGGTGACGAAGTCATAGAAACAGTGGTGTGTAGAGAAGATGAACTTCCAGATTATGGGTGAGAAACTCATTCAATTACCTTTGTCTTGACTGTATTTTAAGAAACATTGTGATGCAGTGGTAGTGTCTTGGACTGGTAATATATTGGCTCCATGTGCGATCCTGCCCCTGGCTAGGATTAGTTTTCACTGTCTCAATTCGTTACTGATCAAATTGGACAATTAACGGGAGCAGAGGGTCGGTGATTTTCTGTATGTCTACCTGATTACTCAGACATTGCCTGGAGATCGCCAGGTCTGCATGATTGGTGATGGGGCTTGAGTCTCGGCTATTTTGTAGGTATATAGTTGGGCTGTAGAGGTATCACTGTCCCTTGCCTCTGCCTTTATTTAGAGACCTTTAACATTTATGTAATTTATCTTTGAAGTACAGTGTATCCATTTAAGGTTATTAAACTCGTAGTATGAAAATACTGTTTTAGAATTTTTAGGGTATTTAATTGTAAGAATTTTACTTTAACCTGGTCAGAATATTTGTTTCAAGTTACAGGCATTCCTCTCTACCTGTAACATTTTTGTCAAACAACTATTACTGAATATGTCTATGCATTTTATTGCAAATGGTACAGAAATGTGTATTATTGAAAGTAAATAGATAATTTAATGTACAGGATATTTTGTTAAATACAAGTTGCCCTGCTATATGTTAACTTTGACGGAAAGTTAGAAGACTTTGCTGATATGTTCATATTTGAAACTTGTGTACAATCTCTTTGAAAACTTTGTTAGGACTTATGGCGAAAATTACTGCACCAATTGTGTCACAATTAGTCCCCCTTTTGATTGGGATAGATACAGACAGGTTGGAGTTAGAGGTTTAAACCTAGATATCCTTCCTAATGCCCCACAGTGGGATTAAACATTTGTCAGTTGCTTCCCGACTCATGCACTCTTATCACTGAGCTACAATGGCCCCCTATTATAAGAATTACAGTATACTGCACTATATCTAACTTGGCTCTTCCTCTATGGGGGTAAGAATTCCTCCTTCGTGTACTCTTGCATGTTGTAAAAGTCGACTAAATGGGGAAATTCAAGGGGAATGGGAATCCCCTCCTTTGTTTTTTCCTCCCACAAGGAGTTAAGGTTTTTGCTTTGACTCCCCCCTCCCCCCTTATATGGGGAATTATGGCTTTAGTTTATAGATAAGATTTTTTGTTACAGAATGAAATGTTTTGCTGTGGAAGGAAGCACAGTACTAGTGGTAAGAGAATACGGCTTGCTCTCTGCTCTTGGCTCCAAGTGTTCCCACTATGGAGCGCCATTGGAAAACGGGGAGTTCACTAATGGTCGCATACGATGTCCTTGGCATGGCGCGTGCTTCAATGCAAAAACAGGTCAGTAGTAGCAATCAGAATTCAAGCCATCATTTCATGGACCAATAACACCTACAACTAACTGTTTTATGTCTCACTCTTCATCCCCATTCAAATGGTGGTGAACACACGAGTTGCTCTGCTTTGGGCACGATCATGGGTCTTTGAACTCCTAAGTCAAGTTTTCTTACCACTCGTCTACCATGGTAAGAACTAGCACTTACAGTTTTGTCTGTATTAATCCCATATTGAATGGGAGTGAACACAAGCAGGCTGGAACTGGGAAATTAAGGCTGGATGCTCTTCCTAATGCCCCACATTGGGCCCGAACACAGGTTTGTCACTTTCCATATTGATTGCTCGATCTGCTGCCCGAATCACTCCCCAAATCAAATGGCTCAAAATTATTGGAGAATTAGCATAGTATTGTAGACTACAGCAACATCCAACTCCCAATTTGTCATTGCAATAGCATGTTTGACCTTTTTTCCAGGTGATATTGAGGATTACCCAGGATTAGACAGCATTCCAAGGTATGATATTGATATCGAAGATGGCTACGTCAAAGTTAGAGCCCCTCTGTCAGAATTATTGGCCAACAAACGTACAAAACCTATGGCAAATCGTGATCCGGAAAACTTGACGACTTTTGTTGTTATTGGCGGAGGTGAGTAGACATTTGTAAAATCTCTCATTTGAGTATTATGTTCCTGTGTTATATAGTATTGTATTCATATACTAGTGGTATAAACAAATTATACAATTATTTTGCATGTAATTGTATGCTCACACTGTTATTACAAATGTGTTAGTGTTTGCTCATGCCTTGCATGTATATGTACAGGGTTGGCCAAAAGTTACGAAGAAATTGCATCATTAAAAACTCCTTTATTTTTTGTTTTAGATAAATAATATTATAGCATCAAATACTGTCTTTATAGGACACTGAACTGTCAGTGTGAATGGCAGGAAAACCCGATTCAATGAAACAACAGGAAAAATATATGAAGTACTATACTACTTATTTCGTAACCTCACTGTTCATCTTAAAGTGCAGTACAATTCTTGTTTTGTAATTTACAAAGGTGACCAATTGAGGTTACGAAATTAAGCTATACTTCATATACTTTTCCATTGTTTCCTGTAATGGCACTTTTTCTACCATTCAATTGAGGGTTCTCCCGGACAGATTGGAGCTAGGGAATTAAGGCTGAATGCCCTTCCTAACACGCAAAAGTGTGCTCGAACGCGGGTCCTTTGTAACTTACGAAGTTGATTGCTCTAATTACTGTACAAAACTGATATTATTGCTCAAAATAGGTGCAGCCGGCGCGACATGCGTTGAGAAATTACGCCAAGAGGGTTTCACTGGTCAGGTAACGTTGGTTAGCCGGGAGGAACATCTGCCTTACGACAGACCTAAACTCTCCAAAGCGATGGATCTCACCTCGGATAAAATTACATTGCGTTCTCAACAGTTCTATGAGGTACGGATTTTCTAAACATTAATTATTAATTTGGTAACTATTTGACAAGCTATTTCGTCATTGCCTAAAAATGGCAGACGTGCAAAAACGAGATATGTTCTCATTACCAGGGAAGTGGTTAATGTTGTTTTGATATATTATGTGACATGTAACTTTTATTTTTTGGAATTGAAAATATTAAGGTAAGAATGTGGTGTCTGTTTCTTATGTTTAATGCATAGATATTAAATTCATCTCAGTTAGTAGCAATGCCTCAAGTCTGCTTACATGATTAGTATTAGTATTGTTATCATAAGCCATTGAACAAACTCAGCTGGAAAAAGTCAAAGACTATACATCAGATGGTTCTAGCAGGGGAAGCAACTTGGTGAGAGAATGGAAAAAAGAGAACATTGAAAAAACATATAAAATGATATATTTAAGTACAGTATTGCAATACTGGCATCATTCCAATATAATTTGAAAAATTTAGATAAATAATCTGGTTAATTTGTGCTTAGCTTCAACTGCTGAAGATCCATTGACTCTACAACACATAAAACCAATTCATTCCTCTTCTTAGTGTTGGCTGGAATTTAAAGTCCTTGAATGCTGAACAGTATTAAATCTAACATTAAAGCAAAGATAGTACAGGAAAGATTACAGTTTTCGGCCACGTAATGGGAAGAGAAGAAGACCATGTGTGAAGGAGGGTTATGGATATGGAAGGAAGAAGAGGAAGAGGAAAGCCAGAGGTCGGTAGAAGGATAATATATAAAAAGATATGCAGGATAAGGGGCTAATTGAACAGCTTCCGCAAGAGTAGGAAAGGATAAGCAAGTAACAGTGACCCCATATAGATCTGGAATAAAGATGAAGACAGAGATATAAAGAATGATTAAGTTTAATATGGTCTCATTAAGTTCATTATCATATTTTGTCTTCTTAGAGTGGTGACATTGAACTCAGACTGGGAACTACAGCGGTTAGCGTTGACACAGAAGGAAAAAAGGTTCAGTTGAGCAATGATGAAGAAATAGTTTACGACAAACTCTTCATTGCAACTGGTGGAAGGTTAGTTATCTCTTTAGGTTCGTATTGAGTTTCAATAGAATTAACTTCTTTCATGATAATTTATAGATATAATGTGTCTTAGATTGGAGTCCTGGTAAAAAGTAAAATATCATT
>JAXCGZ010007730.1:0-115013 GCA_037179515.1 Halocaridina rubra
GATTCCTTTTAAGCTTTTGTCGTGTAGTGGTAGTGCCTTGACTTAGTAATCATAAGTCCTAGGTTCGAGTCCCGGTCGGTGCAAAAAACAATTCATGTTTTCACATATGTAATGTGCTTAATAGATTATTTCATGGCCCGAATGAGATTGGGAATTGAATTAAATGCTAAAATGAAGATACGAGTGAGGTTGGGGAATCTGTAATATGAGCATAGTGGCATTCAGTTAGAATGCGTTCATTCCTAAGTATAACAGATATAAGCTAAAAGGTTGGATTCCTTTTAACCTTCTGTGGTGTAGTGGTAGCGCCTTGACTTAGAAATCATAAGTCCTAGGTTCGAGACCCGGTCGGGGTAAAAAATGATTCGTGTTTTCACATATGTAATGTACTTAATAGATTATTTCATGGCCCGAATGAGATTGGGAATTGAATTAAATTCTAAAATGAAGCCAGGAATGAGGTTGGGGAATCTGTAATATGAACATAGTGGCATTCAGTTAGAATGCGTTTATTCCTAAGTATAGCAGATATAAGTTACAAGGTTGGATTCCTTTAAATCTTCTGTGGTGTAGTGGTAGCGCCTTGACTTAGTAATCATAAGTCCTAGGTTCGAGTCCCGGTCGGGGTAAAAAACGATTCAAGTTTTCACATATGTAATGTACTTAATAGATTATTTCATGGCCCGAATGAGATTGGGAATTGAATTAAATGCTAAAATGAAGCCACGAGTGAGGTTGGGGAATCTGTAATATGAACATAGTGGCATTCAGTTAGAATGCGTTCATTCCTAAGTATAGCAGATATAAGCTATAAGGTGGGATTCCTTTTAACCTTCTGTGGTGTAGTGGTAACGCCTTGACTTAGTAATCATAAGTCCTATGTTCGAGTCCCGGTCGGGGTAAAAAATGATTCATGTTTTCATATATGTAATGTGCTTAATAGATTATTTCATGGCCCGAATGAGATTGGAAATTGAATTAAATGCTAAAATGAAGCCACGAGTGAGGGTGGGGAATCTGTAATATGAACATAGTGGCATTCAGTTAGAATGCGTTCATTCCTAAGAATAGCAGATATAAGCTATAAGGTTCGATTCCTTTTAAGCTTTTGTCGTGTAGTGGTAGTGCCTTGACTTAGTAATCATAAGTCCTAGGTTCGAGTCCCGGTCGGTGCAAAAAACGATTCATGTTTTCACATATGTAATGTGCTTAATAGATTATTTCATGGCCCGAATGAGATTGGGAATTGAATTAAATGCTAAAATGAAGATACGAGTGAGGTTGGGGAATCTGTCATATGAACATAGTGGCATTCAGTTAGAATGCGTTCATTCCTAAGTATAACAGATATAAGCTATAAGGTTGGATTCCTTTTAACCTTCTGTGGTGTAGTGGTAGCGCCTTGACTTAGTAATCACAAGTCCTAGGTTCGAGTCCCAGTCGGTGTAAAAAATGATTCATGTTTTCACTTATGTAATGTGCTTAATAGATTATTTCATGGCCCGAATGAGATTGGGAATTGAATTAAATGCTAAAATGAAGCCACGAGTGAGGTTGGGAAATCTGTAATATGAACATAGTGGCATTCAGTTAGAATGCGTTCATTCCTAAGTTTAGCAGATATAAGCTATAAGGTTGGATTCCTTTTAACCTTCTGTGGTGTAGTGGTAGCGCCTTGACTTAGTAATCATTAGTCCTAGGTTCGAGTCCCGGTCAGGGTAAAAAATGATTCATGTTTTCACATATATAATGTGCTTAATAGATTATTTCATGGCCCAAATGAGATTGGGAATTGAATTAAATGCTAAAATGAAGCCACGAGTGAGGTTGGGGAATCTGTAATATGAACATAGTGGCACTCAGTTAGAATTCGTTCATTCCTAAGTATAGCAGATATAAGCTATAAGGTTGGAATCCTTTTAACCTTCTGTGGTGTAGTGGTAGCGCCTTGACTTAGTAATCATAAGTCCTAGGTTCGAGTCCCGGTCGGGGTAAAAAATTATTCATGTTTTTACATATGTAATGTGCTTAATGGATTATTTCATGGCCTGAATGAGATTGGGAATTGAATTAAATGCTAAAATGAAGCCACGAGTGAGGTTGGGGAATCTGTAATATGAACATAGTGGCATTCAGTTAGAATGCGTTCATTCCTAAGTATAGTAGATATAAGCTATAAGGTTGGAGTCCTTTTAACCTTCTGTGGTGTAGTGGTAGCGCCTTGACTTAGTAATCATAAGTCCTAGGTTCGAGTCCCGGTCGGGGTAAAAAATAATTCATGTTTTCACATATGTAATGTGCTTAATAGATTATTTTATGGCCCGAATGAGATTGGGAATTGAATTAAATGCTAAAATGAAGCCACGAGTAAGGTTGGGGAATATGTAATATGAACATAGTGGTATTCAGCTAAAATGCGTTCATTCCTAAGTATAGCAGATATAAGCTATAAGGTTGGATTCCTTTTAACCTTCTGTGGTGTAGTTGTAGCGCCTTGACTTAGTAATCATAAGTCCTAGGTTCGAGACCCGGTCGGGGTAAAAAATTATTCGTGTTTTCACATATGTAATGTACTTAATAGATTATTTCATGGCCCGAATGAGATTGGGAATTGAATTAAATTCTAAAATGAAGCCACGAATGAGGTTGGGGAATCTGTAATATGAACATAGTGGCATTCAGTTAGAATGCGTTTATTCCTAAGTATAGCATATATAAGTTACAAGGTTGGATTCCTTTAAACCTTCTGTGGTGTAGTGGTAGCGCCTTGACTTAGTAATCATAAGTCCTAGGTTCGAGTCCCGGTCGGGGTAAGAAATGATTCATGTTTTCACATATGTAATGTACTTAATAGATTATTTCATGGCCCGAATGAGATTGGGAATTGAATTAAATGCTAAAATGAAGCCACGAGTGAGGTTGGTGAATCTGTAATATGAACATAGTGGCATTCAGTTAGAATGCGTTCATTCCTAAGTATAGCAGATATAAGCTATAAGGTGGGATTCCTTTTATCCTTCTGTGGTGTAGTGGTAACGCCTTGACTTAGTAATCATAAGTCCTAGGTTCGAGTCCCGGTCGGGGTAAAAAATGATTCATGTTTTCACATATGTAATGTGCTTAATAGATTATTTCATTGCCCGAATGAGATTGGGAATTGAATTAAATGTTAAGATGAAGCCACGAGTGAGGTTGGGGAATCTGTAATATGAACATTATGGCATTCAGTTAGAATTCGTTCATTCCTAAGTATAGCAGATATAAGATATAAGGTTGGATTCCTTTTAACCTTCTGTGGTGTAGTGGTAGCGCCTTGACTTAGTAATAATAAGTCCTAGGATCGAGTCCCGGTCTGGGTAAAAAATTATTCATGTTTTCACATATGTAATGTGCTTAACAGATTATTTCATGGCCCGAATGAGATTGGGAATTGAATTAAATGCTAAAATGAAGACACGAGTGAGGTTGGGGAATCTGTAATATGAACATAGTGGCATTCAGTTAGAATGCGTTCATTCCTAAGTATAGCAGATATAAGCTATAAGGTTGGATTCCTTTTAACCTTCTGTGGTGTAGTGGTAGCGCCTTGACTTAGTAATCATAAGTCCTAGGTTCGAGTCCTGGTCGGGGTTAAAAATGATTCATGTTTTCACATATGTAATGTGCTTAATCGATTATTTCATGGCCCGAATGAGATTGGGAATTGAATTAAATGCTAAAATGAAGCCACGAGTGAGGTTGGGGAATCTGTAATATGAACATAGTGGCATTCAGTTAGAATGCGTTTATTCCTAAGCATAGCAGATATAAGCTATAAGGTTGGATTCCTTTTAACCTTCTGTGGTGTAGTGGTAGCGCCTTGACTTAGTAATCATAAGTCCTAGGTTCGAGTCGCGGTCGGGGTAAAAAATGATTCATGTTTTCACATATGTAATGTACTTAATAGATTATTTCATGGCCCGAATGAGATTGGGAATTGAATTAAATGCTAAAATGAAGCCACGAATGAGGTTGGGGAATCTGTAATATGAACATAGTGGCATTCAGTTAGAATGCGTTTATTCTTAAGTATAGCAGATATAAGTTACAAGGTTGGATTCCTTTAAACCTTCTGTGGTGTAGTGGTAGCGCCTTGACTTAGTAATCATAAGTCCTAGGTTCGAGTCGCGGTCGGGATAAAAAACGATTCAAGTTTTCATATATGTAATGTGCTTAATAGATTATTTCATGGCCCGAATGAGATTGGGAATTGAATTAAATGCTAAAATGAAGCCACTAGTGAGGTTTGGGAATCTGTAATATGAACATAGTGGCATTCAGTTAGAATTCGGTCATTCCTAAGTATAGCAGATATAAGCTATAAGGTTGGATTCCTTTTAACCTTCTGTGGTGTAGTGATAGCGCCTTGACTTAGTAATCATAAGTCCTAGGTTCGAGTCCCGGTCGGTATAAAAAATGATTCATGTTTTCACATATGTAATGTGCTTAATAGATTATTTCATGGCCCCAATGAGATTGGGAATTGAATTAAATGCTAAAATGAAGCCACGAGTGAAGTTGGGGAATCTGTAATATGAACATAGTGGCATTCAGTTAGAATACGTTCATTCCAAAGTATAGCAGATATAAGCTATAAGGTTGGATTCCTTTTAACCTTCTGTGGTGTAGTGGTAGCGCCTTGACTTAGTAATCATAAGTCCTAGGTTCGAGACCCGGTCGGGGTAAAAAATGATTCATGTTTTCACATATGTAATGTGCTTAATAGATTATTTCATGGCCCGAATGAGATTGGAATTGAATTAAATGATAAATTGAAGCCCAGAGTGAGGTTGTGGTATCTGTAATATGAACATAGTGGCATTCAGTTAGAATGCATTCATTCCTAAGTATAGCAGATATAAGCTATTAGGTTGGATTCCTTTAAACCTTCTGTGGTGTAGTGGTAGCGCCTTGACTTAGTAATCATAAGTCCTAGGTTCGAGTCCCGGTCGGGGTAAAAAATGATTCATGTTTTCACATATGTAATGTGCTTAATAGATTATTTCATGGCCCGAATAAGATTGGGAATTGAATTAAATGCTAAAATGAAACCACGAGTGAGGTTGGGGAATCTGTAATATGAACATAGTGGCATTCAGTTAGAATGCATTCATTCCTAAGTATAGCAGATATAAGCTATAAGGTTGGATTCATTTTAATCTTCTGTGGTGTAGTGGTAATGCCTTGACTTAGTAATCATAAGTCCTAGGTTCGAGTCCCGGTCGGGGTAAAAAATGATTCATGTTTTCACATATGTAATGTGCTTAATAGATTATTTCATGGCCCGAATGAGATTGGGAATTGAATTAAATGCTAAAATGAAGCCACGAGTGAGGTTGGGGAATCTGTAATATGAACATTATAGTGGCATTAAGTTAGAATGCATTCATTCCTAAGTATAGCAGATATAAGCTATAAGTTTGGATTCCTTTTAAGCTTCTATGGTGTAGCTGTTGTGCCTTGACTTAGTAATCATAAGTCCTAGGTTCGAGTCCCTGTCGGTGTAAAAAATGATTCATGTTTTCACATATATAATGTGCTTAATAGATTATTTTATGGCCCGAATGAGATTGGGAATTGAAATAAATGCTAAAATGAAGCCACGAGTGAGGTTGGGGAATCTGTAATATGAACATAGTGGCATTCAGTTAGAATGCGTTCATTCCTAAGTATAGCAGATATAAGCTATAAGGTTGGATTCCTTTTAAACTTCTGTGGTGTAGTGGTAGCGATTTGACTTAATAATCATAAGTCCTTGGTTCGAGTCCTGGTCGGGGTAAAAAATGATTCATGTTTTCACATATGTAATGTGCTTAATCGATTATTTCATGGCCCGAATGAGATTGGGAATTGAATTAAATGCTAAAATGAAGCCACGAGTGAGGTTGAGGAATCTGTAATATTAACATAGTGGCATTCAGTTAGAATGCGTTATTCCTAAGCATAGCAGATATAAGCTATAAGGTTGGATTCCTTTTAACCTTTTGTGGTGTAGTGGTAGCGCCTTGACTTAGTAATCATAAGTCCTAGGTTCGAGTCCCGGTCTGGGTAAAAAATGATTCATGTTTTCACATATGTAATGTACTTAATAGATTATTTCATGGCCCGAATGAGATTGGGAATTGAATTAAATGCTAAAATGAAGCCACGAATGAGGTTGGGGAATCCGCAATATGAACATAGTGGCATTCAGTTAGAATGCGTTTATTCCTAAGTATAGCAGATATAAGTTATAAGGTTGGATTCCTTTTAACCTTCTGTGGTGTAGTGGTAGCGCCTTGACCTAGTAATCATAAGTCCTAGGTTCGAGTCCCGGTCGAGGTAAAAAACGATTCAAGTTTTCATATATGTAATGTGCTTAATAGATTATTTCATGCCCCGAATGAGATTTGGAATTGAATTAAATGCTAAAATGAAGCCACGAGTGAGGTTGGGGAATCTGTAATATGAACATAGTGGCATTCAGTTAGAATGCGGCCATTCCTAAGTATAGCATATATAAGCTATAAGGTTGGATTCCTTTTAACCTTCTTTGGTGTAGTGGTAGCGCCTTGACTTAGTAATCATAAGTCCTAGGTTCGAGTCCTGGTTGGGATAAAAAATGATTCATGTTTTCACATATGTAATGTGCTTAATAGATTATTTCATGGCCCGAATGAGATTGGGAATTGAATTAAATGCTAAAATGAAGCCACGAGTGAGGTTGGGGAATCTGTAATATGAACATAGTGGCATTCAGTTAGAATACGTTCATTCCAAAGTATAGCAGATATAAGCTATAAGGTTGGATTCCTTTTAACCTTCTGTGGTGTAGTGGTAGCGCCTTGACTTAGTAATAATAAGTCCTAGGTTCGAGACCCGGTCGGGGTAAAAAATGATTCATGTTTTCACATATGTAATGTGCTTAATAGATTATTTCATGACCCGAATGAGATTGGGAATTGAATTAAATGCTAAAATGAAGACACGAGTGAGGTTGTGGAATCTGTAATATGAACATAGAGGCATTCAGTTAGAATGCATTCATTCCTAAGTATAGCAAATATAAGCTATAAGGTTGGATTCCTTTTAACCTTCTGTGGTGTAGTGGTAGCGCCTTGACTTAATAATCATAAGTCCTAGGTTCGAGTCCGGCCGGGGTAAAAACGATTCATGTTTTCACATATTAAATGTGTTTAATAGATTATTTCATGGCCCGAATGAGATTGGGAATTGAATTAAATGCTAAAATGAAGCCACGAGTGAGGTTGGGGAATCTGTAATATAAACATAGTGGCATTCAGTCAGAATGCGTTCATTCCTAAGTATAGCAGATATAAGCTATAAGGTTGGATTCCTTTTAACCTTCTGTGGTGTATTGGTAGCGCCTTGAATTAGTAATCATAAGTCCTAGGTTCGAGTCCCGGTCGGGGTAAAAAATGATTCATGTTTTCACATATGTAATGTGCTTAATAAATTATTTCATGGGCCGAATGAGATTGGGAATTGAATTAAATGCTAAAATGAAGCCACGAATGAGGTTGGGGAATCTGTAATATGAACATTATAGTGGCATCCAGTTAGGATGTGTTCATTCCTAAGTATAGCAGGTATAAGCTATGAGGTTGGATTCCTTTTAAGCTTTGGTGGTGTAGTGGTAGTGCCTTGACTTAGTAATCATAAGTCCTAGGTTCGAGTCCCGGTTGGGGTAAAAAATGATTCATGTTTTCACATATGTAATGTGCTTATTAGATTATTTCATGGCCCAAATGAGATTGGGAATTGAATTAAATGCTAAAATGAAGCCACGAGTGAGGTTGGGGTATCTGTAATATTAACATAGTGGCATTCATTTAGAATGCATTCATTCCTAAGTATAGCAGATATAAGCTATAAGGTTGGATTCCTTTTAACCATCTGTGGTGTAGTGGTAGTGCCTTGACTTAGTAATCATAAGTCTTAGGTTCGAGTCCCGGTAGGGGTAAAAAATTATTCATGTTTTCACATATGTAATGTGCTTAATAGATTATTTCATGGCCCGAGTGAGATTGGGAATTGAAGTAAATGCTAAAATGAAGCCACGAGTGAGGTTGGGGAATCTGTAATATGAACATAGTGGCATTCAGTTAGAATGAGTTCATTCCTATGTATAGCAGATATAGGCTATAAGGTTGGATTCCTTTTAACCTTCTGTGGTGTAGTGGTAGCGACTTGACTTAGTAATCATAAGTCCTAGGTTCGAGTCCCGGTCGGGGTAAAAAATGATTCATGTTTTCACATATGTAATGTACTTAATAGATTATTTCAAGGCCCGAATGAGATTGGGAATTGAATTAAATACGAAAATGAAACCACGAATGAGGTTGAGGCATCTGTAATATGAACATAGTGGCATTCAGTTAGAATGCGATCATTCCTAAGTATAGCAGATATAAGCTATAAGGTTGGATTCCTTTTAGCCTTCTGTGGTGTAGTGGTAGTGCCTTGACTTAGTAATCATAAGTCCTAGGTTCGAGTCCCGGTTGGGGTAAAAAATGATTCATGTTTTCACATATGTAATGTGCTTAATAGATTATTTCATGGCCCAAATGAGATTGGGAATTGAATTAAATGCTAAAATGAAGCCACGAGTGAGGTTGGGGTATCTGTAATATTAACATAGTGGCATTCAGTTAGAATGCATTCATTCCTAAGTATAGCAGATATAAGCTATAAGGATGGATTCCTTTTAACCATCTGTGGTGTAGTGGTAGTGCCTTGACTTAGTAATCATAAGTCTTAGGTTCGAGTCCCGGTCGGGGTAAAAAATGATTCATGTTTTCACATATGTAATGTGCTTAATAGATTATTTCATGGCCCGAGTGAGATTGGGAATTGAACTAAATGCTAAAATGAAGCCACGAGTGAGGTTGGGGAATCTGTAATATGAACATAGTGGCATTCAGTTAGAATGAGATCATTCCTATGTATAGCAGATATAGGCTAAAAGGTTGGATTCCTTTTAACCTTCTGTGGTGTAGTGGTAGCGACTTGACTTAGTAATCATAATTCCTAGGTTCGAGTCCCGGTCGGGGTAAAAAATGATTCATGTTTTCACGTATGTAATGTACTTAATAGATTATTTCAAGGCCCGAATGAGATTGGGAATTGAATTAAATACGAAAATGAAACCACGAATGAGGATGGGGAATCTGTCATATGAACATAGTGGCATTCAGTTAGAATGCGTTTATTCCTAAGTATAGCAGATATAAGTTTTAAGGATGGATTCCTTTTAACCATCTGTGGTGTAGTGGTAGCGCCTTGACTTAGTAATCATAAGTCCTAGGTTTGAGTCCCGGTCGGGGTAAAAAACGATTCATGTTTTCATATATGTAATATGCTTAATAGATTATTTCATGGCCCGAAGGAGATTGGGAATTGAATTAAATGCTAAAATGAAGCCACGAGTGAGGTTGGGGAATCTGTAATATGAACATAGTGGCATTCAGTTAGAATGCGGTCATTCCTAAGTATAGCAGATATAAGCTATAAGGTTGGATTCCTTTTAACCTTCTGTGGTGTAGTGGTAGCGCCTTGACTTAGTAATCATAAGTCCTAGGTTCGAGTCACGGTCGGGATAAAAAATGATTCATGTTTTCACATATGTAATATGCTTAATAGATTATTTCATGGCCCGAATGAGATTGGGAAGTGAATTAAATGCTAAAATGAAGCCACGAGTGAGGTTGGGGAATCTGTAATATGAACATAGTGGCATTCAGTTAGAATGCGTTCATTCCTTAGTATAGCAGATATAAGCTATAAGGTTGGATTCCTTTTAACCTTCTGTGGTGTAGTGGTAGAGCCTGGACTTAGTAATCATAAGTCCTAGGTTCGAGTCCCGGTCGGTGTAAAAAATAATTCATGTTTTCACATATGTAATGTGCTTAATAGATTATTTCATGCCCCGAATGAGATTGGGAATTGAATTAAATGCTAAAATGAAGCCACGAGTAAGGTTGGGGAATATGTAATATGAACATAGTGGCATTCAGTTAAAATGCGTTCATTCCTAAGTATAGTAGATATAAGCTATAAGCTTGGATTCCTTTTAACCTTCTGTGGTGTAGTGGTAGCGCCTTGACTTAGTAATCATAAGTCCTAGGTTCGAGACCCGGTCGGGGTAAAAAATGATTCATGTTTTCACATATGTAATGTGCTTAATAGATTATTTCATGGCCCGAATGAGATTGTGAATTGAATTAAATGTTAAAATGAAGCCACGAGTGAGGTTAGGGAATCTGTAATATGAACAAAGTGGCATTCACTTAGAATGCATTCATTCCTAAGTATAGCAGATATAAGCTATAAGGTTGGCTTCCTTTTAAGCTTCTGTGGTGTAGTGGTAGCGCCTTGACTTATTAATCATAAGTCCTAGGTTCGAGTCCCGGTCGGGGCAAAAAATTATTAATGTTTTCACATATGTAATGTGCTTAATAGATTATTTCATGGCCCTAATGAGATTGGGAATTGAATTAAATGCTAAAATGAAACCACGAGTGAGGTTGGGGAATCTGTAATATGAACATAGTGGCATTCAGTTAGAATGCGTTCATTCCTAAGTATAGCAGATATAAGCTATAAGGTTGGATTCCTTTTAACCTTCTGTGGTGTAGTGGTAGCGCCTTGACTTAGTAATCATAAGTCCTAGGTTCGAGTCCCCGGTCGGTGTAAAAAATGATTCATGTTTTCACATATGTAATGTGCTTAATAGATTATTTTATGGCCCGAATGAGATTGGGAATAGAATTAAATGCTAAAATGAAGCCACGAGTAAGGTTGGGGAATCTGTAATATGAACATTATAGTGGCATTCAGTTAGAATGCATTCATTCCTAAGTATAGCAGATATAAGCTATAAGGTTGGATTCCTTTTAAGCTTCTGTGGTGTAGTTGTAGTGCCTTGACTTAGTAATCATAAGTCCTAGGTTTGAGTCCCGGTCGGTATAATAAATGATTCATGTTTTCACATATGTAATGTGCTTAATAGATTATTTAATGGCCCGAATGAGATTGGGAATTGAATTAAATGCTAAAATGAAGCCACGAGTGAGGTTGGGGAATCTGTAATATGAACATAGTGGCATTCAGTTAGAATGCGTTCATTCCTTAGTATAGCAGATATAAGCTATAAGGTTGGATTCCTTTTAACCTTCTGTGGTGTAGTGGTAGCGCCTTGACTTAGTAATCATAAGTCCTAGGTTCGAGTCCCGGTCGTGGTAAGAAATGATTCATGTTTTCTCATATGTAATGTGCTTAATAGATTATTTCATGGCCCGAATGAGATTGGGAATTGAATTAAATGCTAAAATGAAGCCACGAGTGAGGTTGGGGAATCTGTAATATGAACATTATAGTGGCATTCAGTTAGAATGCATTCATTCCTAAGTATAGCAGATATAAGCTATAAGGTTGGATTCCTTTTAAGCTTCTGTGGTGTAGTTGTAGTGCCTTGACTGAGTAATCATAAGTCCTAGGTTCGAGTCCCGGTCCGGGTAAAAAATATTTCATGTTTTCACTTATGTAATTTGCTTAATAGATTATTTCATGGCCCGAATGAGATTGGGAATTGAATTAAATGCTAAAATGAAGCCACGAGTGAGGTTGGGAAATCTGTAATATGAACATAGTGGCATTCAGTTAGAATGTGTTCATTCCTAAGTATAGCAGATCTAAGCTATAAGGTTGGATTCCTTTTAACCTTCTGTGGTGTAGTGGTAGCGCCTTGACTTAGTATTCATTAGTCCTAGGTTCGAGTCCAGGTCGGGGTAAAAAATTATTCATGTTTTCACATATATAATGTACTTAATAGATTATTTCATGGACTGAATGAGATTGGGAATTGAATTAAATGCTAAAATTAAGCCACGAGTGAGGTTGGGGAATCTGTAATATGAACTTAGTGGCATTCAGTTAGAATGCGTTCATTCCTAAGTATAGTAGATATAAGCTATAAGGTTGGATTCCTTTTAACCTTCTGTGGTGTAGTGGTATCGCCTTGACTTAGTAATGAAAAGTCCTAGGTTCGAGTCCCGGTTGGTGTAAAAAATGATTCATGTTTTCACATATGTAATGTGCTTAATAGATTATTTCATGGCCCGAATGAGATTGGGAATTGAATTAAATGCTAAAATGAAGCCACGAGTGAGGTTGGGGAATCTGTAATATGAACATAGTGGCATCCAGTTAGAATGCGTTCATTCCTAAGTATAGTAGATATAAGCTATAAGGTTGGATTCCTTTTATCCTTCCGTGGTGTAGTGGTAGCGCCTTGACTTAGTAATCATAAGTCCTAGGTTCGAGTCCCGGACGGGCTAAAAAACGATTCATGTTTTCACATATGTAATGTGCTTAATAGATTATTTCATGGCCCGAATGAGATTGGGAATTGAATTAAATGCTAAAATGAAGCCACGAGTGAGGTTGGGGAATCTGTAATATGAACATAGTGGCATTCAGTTAGAATGCGTTCATTCCTAAGTATAGTAGATATAAGCTATAAGGTTGGATTCCTTTTAACCTTCCGTGGTGTAGTGGTAGCGCCTTGACTTAGTAATCATAAGTCCTAGGTTCGAGTCCCGGACGGGCTAAAAAACGATTCATGTTTTCACATATGTAATGTGCTTAATAGATTATTTCATGGCCCGAATGAGATTGGGAATTGAATTAAATGCTAAAATGAAGCCACGATTGAGGATGGGGAATCTGTAATATGAACATTATAGTGGCATTCAGTTAGGATGCATTCATTCCTAAGTATAGCAGATATAAGCTAAAAGGTTGGATTCCTTTTAAGCTTCTGTCGTGTAGTGGTAGTGCCTTGACTTAGTAATCATAAGTCCTAGGTACGAGTCCCGGTCGGGGTAAAAAATGATTCATGTTTTCACATATGTAATGTGCTTAATAGATTATTTCATGGCCCGAATGAGATTGGGAATTGAATTAAATGCTAAAATGAAGCCACGAGTAAGGTTGGGGTATCTGTAATATTAACATAGTGGCAATCAGTTTAAATGCGTTCATTCCTAAGTATAGCAGATATAAGCTATAAGGTTGGATTCCTTTTAACCTTCTTTGGTGTAGTGGTAGCCCCTTGACTTAGTAATCATAAGTCCTAGGTTCGAGTCACGATCGGGGTAAAAAATGATTCATGTTCTCACATATGTAATGTGCTTAATAGATTATTTCATATCCCGAATGAGATTGGAATTGAATTAAATGCTAAAATGAAGCCATGAGTGAGGTCGGGGTATCTGTAATATGAACATAGTGGCATTCAGTTAGAATGCGTTCATTCCCAAGTATAACAGATATAAGCTATAAGGTTGGATTCCTTTTAACCTTCTGTGGTGTACTGGTAGCGCCTTGACATAGTAATCATATTTCCTAGGTTCGAGTCCCGGTCGGGGTAAAAAATGATTCATGTGTTCACTTATGTAATGTGCTTAATAGATTATTTCATGGCCCGAATGAGATTGGGAATTGAATTAAATGCTAAATGAAGCCACGAGTGAGGTTGGGGAATCTGTAATATGAAGAGAGAGGCATTCAGTTAGAATGCGTTCATTCCTAAGTATAGCAGATATAAGCTATAAGGATGGAATCCTTTTAACCCTCTGTGGTGTAGTGGTAGCACCTTGACTTAGTAATCATAAGTCCTAGGTTCGAGTCCCGGTTGGGGTAAAAAATGATTCATGTTTTCACATATGTAATGTGCTCAATAGATTATTTCATGTATCGAATGAGATTGGGAATTGAATTGAATGCTAAAATGAAGCCACGAGTTTGGTTGGGGAATCTGTAATATGAACATAGTGGCATTCAGTTAGAATGCGTTCATTCCTAAGTATAGCATATATAATCTATAAGGTTGGATTCCTTTTAACCTTCTGTGGTGTATTGGTAGCGCCTTGACTTAGTAATCATAAGTCCTAGGTTCGAGTCCAGGTTGGGGTTAAAATATGATTCATGTTTTCACATATGTAATGTGCTTAATAGATTATTTCATGGCCCGAATGAGATTGGGAATTGAATTAAATGCTAAAATGAAGCCACGAGTGAGGTTGAGGAATCTGTAATATGAAGATAGTGGCATTCAGTTAGAATGCGTTCATTCCTAAGTATAGCAGATATAAGCTATAAGGTTGGATTCCTTTTAATCTTCTGTGGTGTAGTGGTAGCGCCTTGACTTAGTAATCATAAGTCCTAGGTTCGAGACCCGGTCGGGGTAAAAAATGATTCATGTTTTCGCATATGTAATGTGCTTAATAGATTATTTCATGGCCTGAATGAGATTGGGAATTGAATTAAATGCTAAAATGAATCCACGAGTGAGGTTGGGGAATCTGTAATATGAACATAGTGGCATTCAGTTAGAATGCGTTCATTCCTAAGTATAGCAGATATAAGCTATAAGGTTGGATTCCTTTTAAGCTTCTGTGGTGTATTTGTAGCGCCTTGACTTAGCAATCATTAGTCCTAGGTTCGAGTCCAGGTTGGGGTAAAAAATGATTTATGTTTTCACTTATGTAATGTGCTTTATAGATTATTTCATGGCCCGAATGAGATTGGGAATTGAAATAAATGCTAACATGAAGTGGTGAATGAGGTTGGGGAATCTGTAATATGAACATAGTTGCATTCAGTTAGAATGCGTTTATTCCTAAGTATAGCAGATATAAGTTATAAGGTTGGATTCCTTTTAACCTTCTGTGGTGTAGTGGTAACACCTTGAATTAGTAATCATGAGTCCTAGGTTCGAGTCCCGGTCGGGTTAAAAAATGATTCATGTTTTCAGATATGTAATGTGCTTAATAATTATTTCATGGCCCGAATGAGATTGGGAATTGAATTAAATGCTAACATGAAGCCACGAATGAGGTTGGGGAATCTGTAATATGAACATAGTGGCATTCAGTTAGAATGCGTTTATTCCTTAGTATAGCAGATATAAGTTAAAAGGTTGGATTCCTTTTAACCTTCTGTGGTGTAGTGGTAACGCCTTGACTTAGTAATCATAAGTCCTAGGTTCGAGTCCCGGTTGGAGTAAAAAATGATTCATTTTTTCACATATGTAATGTGCTTAATAGATTATTGCATGGCCCGAATGAGATTGGGAATTGAATTAAATGCTAAAATGAAGCCATGAGTCAGGTTGGGGAATCTGTAATATAAACATAGTGGCATTCAGTTAGAATGCGTTCATTCTTAAGCAAAGCAGATATAAGCTATAAGGTTGGATTCCTTTTAAGCTTCTTTGGTGCAGTGGTAGTGCCTTGACTTAGTAATCATAAGTCCTAGGTTCGAGACCCAGTCGGTGTAAAAAATATTTCATGTTCTCACATATGTAATGTGCTTAATACATTATTTCATGGCCCGAATGAGATTGGGAATTGAATTAAATGCTAAAATGAAGCCACGAGTGAGGTTGGGGAATCTGTAATATGAACATAGTGGCATTCAGTTAGAATGCGTTCATTCCTAAGTATAACAGACATAAGCTATAAGGTTGGATTACTTTTAACCTTCTGTGGTGTAGTGGTAGCGCCTTGACTTAGTAATCACAAGTCCTAGGTTCGAGTCCCGGTCGGGGTAAAATATGATTCATGTTTTCACTTATGTAATGTGCTTAATAGAGTATTTCATGGCCAGAATGAGATTGGGAATTGAATTAAATGCTAAAATGAAGCCACGAGAGAGGTTGGGAAATCTGTAATATGAACATAGTGGCATTCAGTTAGAATGCGTTCATTCCTAAGTATAACAGATATAAGCTATAAGGTTGGATTCCTTTTAACCTTCTGTGGTGTAGTGGTAGCGCCTTGACTTAGTAATCATAAGTCCTTGGTTCGAGTCCCGGTCGGGGTAAAAAATAATTCATGTTTTCACATATGTAATGTGCTTAATAGATTATTTCATGGCCCGAATGAGATTGGGAATTGAATTAAATGCTAAAATGAAGACACGAGTAAGGTTGGGGAATCTGTAATATGAACATAGTGGCATTCAGTTAGAATGCGTTCATTCCTAAGTATAGCAGATATAGGCTATAAGGTTGGATTCCTTTTACCCTTCTGTGGTGTAGTGGTAGTGCCTTGACTTAGTAATCATAAGTCCTAGGTTCGAGACCCGGTCGGGGTAAAAAATGATTCATGTTTTCACATATGTAATGTGCTTAATAGATTATTTCATGGCCCGAATGAGATTGGGAATTGAATTAAATACTAAAATGAAACCACGAGTGAGGTTGGGGAATCTGTAATATGAACATAGTGGCATTCAGTTAGAATGCATTCATTCCTAAGTATAGCAGATATAAGCTATAAGGTTGGCATCCTTTTAAGCTTCTGTGGTGTAGTGGTAGCGCCTTGACTTATTAATCATAAGTCCTATGTTCGAGTCCCGGTCGGGGCAAAAAATGATTAATGTTTTCACATATGTAATTAGCTTAATAGATTATTTTATGGCCCGAATGAGATTGGGAATTGAATTAAATGCTAAAATGAAACCACGAGTGAGGTTGGGGAATCTGTAATATGAACATAGTGGCATTCAGTTAGAATGCGTTCATTCCTAAGTATAGCAGATATAAGATATAAGGTTGGATTCCTTTTAACCTTCTGTGGTGTATTGGTAGCGCCTTGACTTAGTAATCATAAGTCCTAGGTTCGAGTCCAGGTCGGGGTAAAATATGATTCATGTTTTCACATATGTAATGTGCTTAATAGATTATTTCATGGCCCGAATGAGATTGGGAATTGAATTAAATGCTAAAATGAAGCCAGGAGTGAAGTTGAGGAATCTGTAATATGAACTTAGTGGCATTCAGTTAGAATGCGTTCATTCCTAAGTATAGCAGATATAAGCTATAAGGTTGGATTCCTTTTAACCTTCTGTGGTGTAGTGGTAGCGCCTTGACTTACTAATCATAAGTCCTAGGTTCGAGTCCCGGTCGGGGTAAAAAATGATTTATGTTTTCACATATGTAATGTGCTTAATAGATTATTTCATGGCCTGAATGAGATTGGGAATTGAATTAAATGCTAAAATGAAGCCACGAGTGAGGTTGGGGAATCTGTAATATGAACATAGTGGCATTCAGTTAGAATGCGTTCATTCCTAAGTATAGCAGATATAAGCTATAAGGTAGGATTCCTTTTAACCTTCTGTGGTGTAGTGGTAGCGCCTCGACTTAGTAATCATAAGTCCTAGGTTCGAGTCCCGGTTGGGGTAAAAAATGATTCATGTTTTCACATATGTAATGTGCTAATTAGATTATTTCATGGCCCGAATGAGATTGGGAATTGAATTAAATGCTAAAATGAAGCCACGAGTGAGGTTGGGGAATCTGTGATATGAACATAGTGGCATCGAGTTAGAATGCGTTCATTCCTAAGTATAGCAGATATAAGCTATAAGGTTGGATTCCTTTTAACCTTCCGTGGTGTAGTGGTAGCGCCTTGACTTAGTGATCATAAGTCCTAGGTTCGAGTCCTGGACGGGCTAAAAAACGATTCATGTTTTCACATATGTAATGTGCTTAATAGATTATTTCATGGCCCGAATGATATTGGGAATTGAATTAAATGCTAAAATGAAGCCACGAGTGAGGTTGGGGAATCTGTAATATGAACATTATAGTGGCATTCACTTAAGATGCATTCATTCCTAAGTATAGCAGATATAAGCTATAAGGTTGGATTCCTTTTAACCTTCTGTGGTGTAGTGGTAGTGCCTTGACTTAGTAATCATAAGTCCTAGGTATGAGTCCCGGTCGGGGTAAAAAATGATTCCTGTTTTCACATATGTAATGTGCTTAATAGATTATTTCATGGCCCGAATGAGATTGGGAATTGAATTAAATGCTAAAATGAAGCCACGAGTAAGGTTGGGGTATCTGTAATATTAACATAGTGGCAATCAGTTTGAATGCGTTCATTCCTAAGTATAGCAGATATAAGCTATAAGGTTGGATTCCTTTTAACCTTCTGTGGTGTAGTGGTAGCCCCTTGACTTAGTAATCATAAGTCCTAGGTTCGAGTCCCAATCGGGGTAAAAAATGATTCATGTTCTCACATATGTATTGTGCTTAATAGATTATTTCATGGCTCGAATGAGATTGGAATTGAATTAAATGCTAAAATGAAGCCACAAGTGAGGTTGGGGTATCTGTAATATGAACATAGTGACATTCAGTTAGAATGCGTTCATTCCTAAGTATAACAGATATAAGCTATAAGGTTGGATTCCTTTTAACCTTCTGTGGTGTAGTGGTAGCGCCTTGACATAGTAATCGTATTTCCTAGGTTCAAGTCCCGGTCGGGGTAAAAAATGATTCATGTGTTCACTTATGTAATGTGCTTAATAGATTATTTCATGGCCCGAATGAGATTGGGAATTGAATTAAATGCTAAATGAAGCCACGATTGAGGTTGGGGAATCTGTAATATGAACATAGAGGCATTCAGTTAGAATGCGTTCATTCCTAAGTATAGCAGATATAAGCTATAAGGATGGATTCCTTTTAACCCTCGGTAGTGTAGTGGTAGCACCTTGACTTAGTAATCATAAGTCCTAGGTTCGAGTCCCGGTCGGGGTAAAAAATGATTCATGTTTTCACATATGTAATGTGCTTAATAGATTATTTCATGTCCCGAATGAGATTGGGAATTGAATTGAATGCTAAAATGAAGTCACGAGTGAGGTTGGGGAATCTGTAATATGAACATAGTGGCATTAAGTTAGAATGCGTTCATTCCTAAGTATAGCATATATAATCTCTAAGGTTGGATTCCTTTTAACCTTCTGTGGTGTATTGGTAGCGCCTTGACTTAGTAATCATAAGTCCTAGGTTCGAGTCCAGGTTGGGGTTAAAAAATGATTCATGTTTTCATATATGTAATGTGCTTAATAGATTATTTCATGGCCCGAATGAGATTGGGAATTGAATTAAATGCTAAAATGAAGCCACGAGTGAGGTTGAGGAATCAATAATATGAAGATAGTGGCATTCAGTTAGAATGCGTTCATTCCTAAGTATAGCAGATATAAGCCATAAGGTTGGATTCCTTTTAACCTTCTGTGGTGTAGTGGTAGCTCCTTGACTTAGTAATCATAAGTCCTAGGTACGAGTCCCGGTCGGGGTAAAAAATGATTCATGTTTTCACATATGTAATGTGCTTAATAGATTATTTCATGGCCTGAATGAGATTGGGAATTGAATTAAATGCTAAAATGAAGCCACGAGTGAGGTTGGGGAATCTGTAATATGAACATAGTGGCATTCAGTTAGAATGCGTTCATTCCTAAGTATAGCAGATATAAGCTATAAGGTTGGTTTTCTTTTAACCTTCTGTGGTTTAGTGGTAGCGCCTTGACTTTGTAATCATAAGTCCTAGGTTCGAGTCCCGGACGGGCTAAAAAACGATTCATGTTTTCACATATGTAATGTGCTTAATAGATTATTTCATGGCCCGAATGAGCTTGGGAATTGAATTAAATGCTAAAATGAAGCCACAAGTGAGGTTGGGGAATCTGTAATATGAACATAGTGGCATTCAGTTAGAATGCGTTCATTCCTAAGCATAGCAGATATAAGCTATAAGGTTGGATTCCTTTTAAGCTTCTGTGGTGAAGTGGTAGCGCCTTGACTTAGTAATCATAAGTCCTAGGTTCGAGTCCCGGTCGGGGTAAAAAATGATTCATGTTTTCATATATGTAATGTGCTTAATAGATTATTTCATGGCCCGAATGAGATTGGGATTTGAATTAAATGCTAAAATGAAGCCACGAGTGCGTTGGAGAATCTGTAATATAAACATAGTGGCATTCAGTTAGAATGAGTTCATTCCTAATTATAGCAGATAAAAGCTATAAGGCTGGATTCCTTTTAAGCTTCTTTGGTGTAGTGGTAGCGCCTTGACTTAGTAATCATAAGTCCTAGGTTCGTGTCCCAGTCGGGGTGAAAAATAATTCGTGTTTTCACATATGTAATGTGCTTAATAGATTATTTCATGGCCCGAATGAGATTGGGAATTGAATTAAATGCTAAAATGAAGCCATGAGTGATTTTGGGGAATCTGTAATATAAACATAGTGGCATTCAGTTAGAATGCGTTCATTCCTAAGTATAGCAGATATAAGCTATAAGGTTGGATTCCTTTTTAACCTTCTGTGGTATAGTGGTTGCGTCTTGACTTAGTAATCATAAGTCCTAGGTTCGAGTACCGATCGGGGTAAAAAATTATTCATGTTCTCACATATGTAATGTGCTTAATAGATTATTTCATGGCAAAAATGAGATTGGAATTGAATTAAATGCTAAAATGAAGCCATGAGTGAGGTTGGGGTATCTGTAATATGAACATAGTGGCATTCAGTTAGAATGCGTTCATTCCTAAGTATAACAGATATAAGCTATAAGGTTGGATTCCTTTTAACCTTCTGTGGTGTAGTGGTAGCGCCTTGACTTAGTAATCATATTTCCTAGGTTCGAGTCCCGGTCGGGGTAAAAAATGATTCATGTTTTCACTTATATAATGTGCTTAATAGATAATTTCATGGCCCGAATGAGATTGGGAATTGAATTAAATGCTAAAATGAAGCCACGAGTGAGGTTGGGGAATCTGTAATATGAACATAGTGGCATTCAGTTAGAATGCGTTCATTCCTAAGTATAGCAGATATAAGCTATAAGGTTGGATTCCTTTTAACCTTCTGTGGTGTAGTGGTAGCGCCTTGACTTAGTAATCATAAGTCTTAGGTTCGAGTCCCGGTCGGGGTAAAAAATGATTCATGTTTTCACATATGTAATGTGCTTAATAGATTATTTCATGGCCCGAATGAGATTGGGAATTGAATTAAATGCTAAAATGAAGCCATGAGTGAGGTTGGGTTATCTGTAATATGAACAAAGTGGCATTCAGTTAGAATGCGTTCATTCCTAAGTATAACAGATATAAGCTATAAGGTTGGATTCCTTTTAACCTTCTGTGGTGTAGTGGTAGCGCCTTGACTTAGTAATCATAAGTCCTAGGTTCGAGTCCCTGTCGGGGTAAAAAATGATTAATGTTTTCACATATGTAATGTGCTTAATAGATTATTTCATGGCCCGAATGAGATTGGGAATTGAATTAAATGCTAAAATGAAGCCATGAGTGAGGTTGGGGTATCTGTAATATGAACATAGTGGCATTCAGTTAGAATGCGTTCATTCCTAAGTATAACAGATATAAGCTATAAGGTTGGATTCCTTTTAACCTTCTGTGGTGCAGTGGTAGCGCCTTGACTTAGTAATCATATTTCCTAGGTTCGAGTCCCGGTCGGGGTAAAAAATGATTCATGTTTTCACATATATAATGTGCTTAATAGATAATTTCATGGCCGAATGAGATTGGGAATTGAATTAAATGCTAAAATGAAGCCACGAGTGAGGTTGGGGAATCTGTAATATGAACATAGTGGCATTCAGTTAGAATGCGTTCATTCCTAAGTATAGCAGATATAAGCTATAAGGTTGGATTCCTTTTAACCTTCTGTGGTGTAGTGGTAGCGCCTTGACTTAGTAATCATAAGTCCAAAGTTCGAGTCCCGGTCGGGGTAAAAAATGATTCATGTTTTCACATATGTAATGTGCTTAATAGATTATTTCATGGCCCGAATGAGATTGGGAATTGAATTAAATGCTAAAATGAAGCCACGAGTTAGGTTGGGGAATCTGTAATATGAACATAGTGGCATTCAGTTAGAATGTGTTCATTCCTAAGTATAGCAGATATAAGCTATAAGGTTGGAATCCTTTTAACCTTCTGTGGTGTAGTGGTAGCGCCTTGACTTAGTAATCATAAGTCCTAGGTTCGAGTCCCGGTCGGGGTAAAAAATGATTCATGTTTTCACATATTTAATGTGCTTAATAGATTATTTCATGGCCCGAATGAGCTTGGGAATTGAATTAAATGCTAAAATGAAACCACAAGTGAGGTTGGGGAATCTGTAATATGAACATAGTGGCATTCAGTTAGAATGCGTTCATTCCTAAGCATAGCAGATATAAGCTATAAGGTTGGATTCCTTTTAAGCTTCTGTGGTGTATTTGTAGCGCCTTGACTTAGCAATCATAAGTCCTAGGTTCGAGTCCCGGTCGGGGTAAAAAATGATTAATGTTTTCACATATGTAATGTGCTTAATAGATTATTTCATGGCCCGAATGAGATTGGGAATTGAATTAAATGCTAAAATGAAGCCACGAGTTAGGTTGGGGAATCTGTAATATGAACATAGTGGCATTCAGTTAGAATGTGTTCATTCCTAAGTATAGCAGATATAAGCTATAAGGTTGGAATCCTTTTAACCTTCTGTGGTGTAGTGGTAGCGCCTTGACTTAGTAATCATAAGTCCTAGGTTCGAGTCCCGGTCGGGGTAAAAAATGATTCATGTTTTCACATATTTAATGTGCTTAATAGATTATTTCATGGCCCGAATGAGCTTGGGAATTGAATTAAATGCTAAAATGAAGCCACAAGTGAGGTTGGGGAATCTGTAATATGAACATAGTGGCATTCAGTTAGAATGCGTTCATTCCTAAGTATAGCAGATATAAGCTATAAGGTTGGATTCCTTTTAACCTTCTGTGGTGTAGTGGTAGCGCCTTGACTTAGTAATCATAAGTCCAAAATTCGAGTCCCGGTCGGGGTAAAAAATGATTCATGTCTTCACATATGTAATGTGCTTAATAGATTATTTCATGGCCCGAATGAGATTGGGAATTGAATTAAATGCTAAAATGAAGCCA
The DNA here is from genome assembly GCA_037179515.1 of Halocaridina rubra. Taxonomy (NCBI): domain Eukaryota; kingdom Metazoa; phylum Arthropoda; class Malacostraca; order Decapoda; family Atyidae; genus Halocaridina; species Halocaridina rubra. Next base: position 22,850 of record JAXCGZ010007730.1, read on the forward strand.
CGAGTTAGGTTGGGGAATCTGTAATATGAACATAGTGGCATTCAGTTAGAATGTGTTCATTCCTAAGTATAGCAGATATAAGCTATAAGGTTGGAATCCTTTTAACCTTCTGTGGTGTAGTGGTAGCGCCTTGACTTAGTAATCATAAGTCCTAGGTTCGAGTCCCGGTCGGGGTAAAAAATGATTCATGTTTTCACATATGTAATGTGCTTAATAGATTATTTCATGGCCCGAATGAGCTTGGGAATTGAATTAAATGCTAAAATGAAGCCACAAGTGAGGTTGGGGAATCTGTAATATGAACATAGTGGCATTCAGTTAGAATGCGTTCATTCCTAAGCATAGCAGATATAAGCTATAAGGTTGGATTCCTTTTAAGCTTCTGTGGTGTATTTGTAGCGCCTTGACTTAGCAATCATAAGTCCTAGGTTCGAGTCCAGGTAGGGGTAAAAAATGATTTATGTTTTCACTTATGTAATGTGCTTAATAGATTATTTCATGGCCCGAATGAGATTGGGAATTGAATTAAATGCTAACATGAAGTGACGAATGAGGTTGGGGAATCTGTAATATGAACATAGTGGCATTCAGTTAGAATGCGTTTATTCCTAAGTATAGCAGATATAAGTTATAAGGTTGGATTCCTTTTAACCTTCTTTGGTGTAGTGGTAACACCTTGACTTAGTAATCATAAGTCCTAGGTTCGTGTCCCAGTCGGGGTGAAAAATGATTCGTGTTTTCACATATGTAATGTGCTTAATAGATTATTTCATGGCCCGAATGAGATTGGGAATTGAATTAAATGCTAAAATGAAGCCACGAGTGAGGTTGGGGAATCTGTAATATAAACATAGTGGCATTCAGTTAGAATGCGTTCATTCCTAAGTATAGCAGATATAAGCTATAAGGTTGGATTCCTTTTTAACCTTCTGTGGTATAGTGGTTGCGTCTTGACTTAGTAATCATAAGTCCTAGGTTCGAGTACCGATCGGGGTAAAAAATTATTCATGTTCTCACATATGTAATGTGCTTAATAGATTATTTCATGGCAAAAATGAGATTGGAATTGAATTAAATGCTAAAATGAAGCCATGAGTGAGGTTGGGGTATCTGTAATATGAACATAGTGGCATTCAGTTAGAATGTAATCATTCCTAAGTATAACAGATATAAGCTATAAGGTTGGATTCCTTTTAACCTTCTGTGGTGTAGTGGTAGCGCCTTGACTTAGTAATCATATTTCCTAGGTTCGAGTCCCGGTCGGGGTAAAAAATGATTCATGTTTTCACATATATAATGTGCTTAATAGATAATTTCATGGCCCGAATGAGATTGGGAATTGAATTAAATGCTAAAATGAAGCCACGAGTGAGGTTGGGGAATCTGTAATATGAACATAGTGGCATTCAGTTAGAATGCGTTCATTCCTAAGTATAGCAGATATAAGCTATAAGGTTGGATTCCTTTTAACCTTCTGTGGTGTAGTGGTAGCGCCTTGACTTAGTAATCATAAGTCCTAGGTTCGAGTCCCGGTCGGGGTAAAAAATGATTCATGTTTTCACATATGTAATGTGCTTAATAGATTATTTCATGGCCCGAATGAGATTGGGAATTGAATTAAATGCTAAAATGAAGCCACGAGTGAGGTTGGGGAATCTGTAATATAAACATAGTGGCATTCAGTTAGAATGCGTTCATTCCTAAGCATAGCAGATATAAGCTATAAGGTTGGATTCCTTTTAAGCTTCTTTGGTGTAGTGGCAGTGCCTTGACTTAGTAATCATAAGTCCTAGGTTCGAGTTCCAGTCGGTGTAAAAAATATTTCATGTTTTCACATATGTAATGTGCTTAATAGATTATTTCATGGCCCGAATGAGATTGGGAATTGAATTAAATGCTAAAATGAAGCAACGAGTGAGGTTGAGGAATCTGTAATATGAACATAGTGGCATTCAGTTAGAATGTGTTCATTCCTAAGTATAACAGATATAAGCTATAAGGTTGGATTCCTTTTAACCTTCTGTGGTGTAGTGGTAGCGCCTTGACTTAGTAATCATATTTCCTAGGTTCGAGTCCCGGTCGGGGTAAAAAATGATTCATGTTTTCACATATATAATGTGCTTAATAGATAATTTCATGGCCCGAATGAGATTGGGAATTGAATTAAATGCTAAAATGAAGCCACGAGTGAGGTTGGGGAATCTGTAATATGAACATAGTGGCATTCAGTTAGAATGCGTTCATTCCTAAGTATAGCAGATATAAGCTATAAGGTTGGATTCCTTTTAACCTTCTGTGGTGTAGTGGTAGCGCCTTGACTTAGTAATCATAAGTCCTAGGTTCGAGTCCCGGTCGGGGTAAAATATGATTCATGTTTTCACTTATGTAATGTGCTTAATAGATTATTTCATGGCCCGAATGAGATTGGGAATTGAATTAAATGCTAAAATGAAGCCACGAGTGAGGTTGGGAAATCTGTAATATGAACATAGTGGCATTCACTTAGAATGCGTTCATTCCTAAGTATAGCAGATATAAGCTATAAGGTTGGATTCCTTTTAACCTTCTGTGGTGTAGTGGTAGCGCCTTGACTTAGTAATCATAAGTCCTAGGTTCGAGTCCCGGTCGGGGTAAAAAATGATTCATGTTTTCACATATATAATGTGCTCAATAGATTATTTCATGACCCGAAAGAGATTGGGAATTGAATTAAATGCTAACATGAAGTGACGAATGAGGTTGGGGAATCTGTAATATGAACATAGTGGCATTCAGTTAGAATTCGTTCATTCCTAAGTATAGCAGATATAAGCTATAAGGTTGGATACCTTTTAACCTTCTGTGGTGTAGTGGTAGCGCCTTGACTTAGTAATCATAAGTCCTAGGTTCGAGTCCCAGTCAGGGTAAATAATGATTCATGTTTTCACATATGTAATGTGCTTTAGATTATTTCATGGCCTGAATGAGATTGGGAATTGAATTAAATGCTAAAATGAAGCCACGAGTGAGGTTGGGGAATCTGTAATATGAACATAGTGGCATTCAGTTAAAATGCGTTCATTCCTAAGTATAGCAGATATAAGTTATAAGGTTGGAATCCTTTTAACCTTCTTTTGTGTAGTGGTAGCGCCTTGACTTAGTAATCATAAGTCCTAGGTTCGTGTCCCAGTCGGGGTGAAAAATGATTCGTGTTTTCACATATGTAATGTGCTTAATAGATTATTTCATGGCCCGAATGAGATTGGGAATTGAATTAAATGCTAAAATGAAGCCATGATTGAGGTTGGGGAATCTGTAATATAAACATAGTGGCATTCAGTTAGAATGCGTTCATTCCTAAGTATAGCAGATATAAGCTATAAGGTTGGATTCCTTTTTAACCTTCTGTGGTATAGTGGTTGTGTCTTGACTTAGTAATCATAAGTCCTAGGTTCGAGTACCGATCGGGGTAAAAAATTATTCATGTTCTCACATATGTAATGTGCTTAATAGATTATTTCATGGCAAAAATGAGATTGGAATTGAATTAAATTCTAAAATGAAGCCATGAGTGAGGTTGGGGTATCTGTAATATGAACAAAGTGGCATTCAGTTAGAATGCATTCATTCCTAAGTATAACAGATATAAGCTATAAGGTTGGAATCCTTTTAACCTTCTTTTGTGTAGTGGTAGCGCCTTGACTTAGTAATCATATTTCCTAGGTTCGAGTCCCGGTCGGGGTAAAAAATTATTCATGTTTTCACTTATATAATGTGCTTAATAGATAATTTCATGGCCCGAATGAGATTGGGAATTGAATTAAATGCTAAAATGAGGCCACGAGTGAGGTTGGGGAATCTGTAATATGAACATAGTGGCATTCAGTTAGAATGCGTTCATTCCTAAGTATAGCAGATATAAGCTATAAGGTTGGATTCCTTTTAACCTTCTGTGGTGTAGTGGTAGCGCCTTGACTTAGTAATCATAAGTCTTAGGTTCGAGTCCCGGTCGGGGTAAAAAATGATTCATGTTTTCACATATGTAATGTGCTTAATAGATTATTTCATGGCCCGAATGAGATTGGGAATTGAATTAAATGCTAAAATGAAGCCATGAGTGAGGTTGGGGTATCTGTAATATGAACAAAGTGGCATTCAGTTAGAATGCATTCATTCCTAAGTATAACAGATATAAGCTATAAGGTTGGAATCCTTTTAACCTTCAGTGGTGTAGTGGTAGCGCCTTGACTTAGTAATCATAAGTCCTAGGTTCGCGTCCCGGTCGGGGTAAAAAATGATTCATGTTTTCACATATGTAATGTGCTTAATAGATTATTTCATGGCCCGAATGAGATTGGGAATTGAATTAAATGCTAAAATGAAGCCATGAGTGAGGTTGGGGTATCTGTAATATGAACATAGTGGCATTCAGTTAGAATGCATTCATTCCTAAGTATAACAGATATAAGCTATAAGGTTGGATTCCTTTTAACCTTCTGTGGTGTAGTGGTAGCGCCTTGACTTAGTAATCATATTTCCTAGGTTCGAGTCCCGGTCGGGGTAAAAAATGATTCATGTTTTCACATATATAATGTGCTTACTAGATAATTTCATGGCCTGAATGAGATTGGGAATTGAATTAAATGCTAAAATGAAGCAACGAGTGAGGTTGGGGAATCTGTAATATGAACATAGTGGCATTCAGTTAGAATGCGTTCATTCCTAAGTATAGCAGATATAAGCTATAAGGTTGGATTCCTTTTAACCGTCTGTGGTGTAGTGGTAGCGCCTTGACTTAGTAATCATAAGTCCAAGGTTCGAGTCCCGGTCGGGGTAAAAAATAATTCATGTTTTCACATATGTAATGTGCTTAATAGATTATTTCATGGCCCGAATGAGATTGGGAATTGAATTAAATGCTAAAATGAAGCCACGAGTTAGGTTGGGGAATCTGTAATATGAACATAGTGGCATTCAGTTAGAATGTGTTCATTCCTAAGTATAGCAGATATAAGCTATAAGGTTGGATTCCTTTTAACCTTCTGTGGTGTAGTGGTAGCGCCTTGACTTAGTAATCATAAGTCCTAGGTTCGAGTCCCGGTCGGGGTAAAAAATGATTCATGTTTTCACATATTTAATGTGCTTAATAGATTATTTCATGGCCCGAATGAGCTTGGGAATTGAATTAAATGCTAAAATGAAGCCACAAGTGAGGTTGGGGAATCTGTAATATGAACATAGTGGCATTCAGTTAGAATGCGTTCATTCCTAAGCATAGCAGATATAAGCTATAAGGTTGGATTCATTTTAAGCTTCTGCGGTGTATTTGTAGTGCCTTGACTTAGCAATCATAAGTCCTAGGTTCGAGTCCAGGTCGAGGTAAAAAATGATTTATGTTTTCACTTATGAAATGTGCTTAATAGATTATTTCATGGCCCGAATGAGATTGGGAATTGAATTAAATGCTAACATGAAGTGACGAATGAGGTTGGGGAATCTGTAATATGAACATAGTGGCATTCAGTTAGAATGCGTTTATTCCTAAGTATAGCAGATATAAGCTATAAGGTTGGATTCCTTTTAACCTTCTTTGGTGTAGTGGTAACACCTTGACTTAGTAATCATAAGTCCTAGGTTCGTGTCCCAGTCGGGGTGAAAAATGATTCGTGTTTTCACATATGTAATGTGCTTAATTGATTATTTCATGGCCCGAATGAGATTGGGAATTGAATTAAATGCTAAAATGAAGCCATGATTGAGGTTGGGGTATCTGTAATATGAACATAGTGGCATTCAGTTAGAATGCATTCATTCCTGAGTATAACAGATATAAGCTATAAGGTTGGATTCCTTTTAACCTTCTGTGGTGTAGTGGTAGCGCCTTGACTTAGTAATCATATTTCCTAGGTTCGAGTCCCGGTCGGGGTAAAAAATGATTCATGTTTTCACATATATAATGTGCTTAATAGATAATTTCATGGCCCGAATGAGATTGGGAATTGAATTAAATGCTAAAATGAAGCCACGAGTGAGGTTGGGGTATCTGTAATATGAACATAGTGGCATTCAGTTAGAATGCGTTCATTCCTAAGTATAGCAGATATAAGCTATAAGGTTGGATTCCTTTTAACCTTCTGTGGTGTAGTGGTAGCGCCTTGACTTAGTAATCATAAGTCCTAGGTTCGAGTCCCGATCGGGGTAAAAAATGATTCATGTTTTCACATATGTAATGTGCTTAATAGATTATTTCATGGCCCGAATGAGATTGGGAATTGAATTAAATGCTAAAATGAAGCCACGAGTGAGGTTGGGGAATCTGTAATATGAACATAGTGGCATTCAGTTAGAATGCGTTCATTCCTAAGCATAGCAGATATAAGCTATAAGGTTGGATTCCTTTTAAGCTTCTTTGGTGTAGTGGTAGTGCCTTGACTTAGTAATCATAAGTCCTAGGTTCGAGTTCCAGTCGGTGTAAAAAATATTTCATGTTTTCACATATGTAATGTGCTTAATAGATTATTTCATGGCCTGAATGAGATTGGGAATTGAATTAAATGCTAAAATGAAGCAACTAGTGAGGTTGGGGAATCTGTAATATGAACATAGTGGCATTCAGTTAGAATGTGTTCATTCCTAAGTATAACAGATATAAGCTATAAGGTTGGATTCCTTTTAACCTTCTGTGGTGTAGTGGTAGCGCCTTGACTTAGTAATCATATTTCCTAGGTTCGAGTCCCGGTCGGGGTAAAAAATGATTCATGTCTTCACATATATAATGTGCTTAATAGATAATTTTATGGCCCGAATGAGATTGGGAATTGAATTAAATGCTAAAATGAAGCCACGAGTGAGGTTGGGGAATCTGTAATATGAACATAGTGGCATTCACTTAGAATGCGTTCATTCCTAAGTATAGCAGATATAAGCTATAAGGTTGGATTCCTTTTAACCTTCTGTGGTGTAGTGGTAGCGCCTTGACTTAGTAATCATAAGTCCTAGGTTCGAGTCCCGGTCGGGGTAAAAAATGATTCATGTTTTCACATATATAATGTGCTTAATAGATTATTTCATGGCCCGAAAGAGATTGGGAATTGAATTAAATGCTAACATGAAGTGACGAATGAGGTTGGGGAATCTGTAATATGAACATAGTGGCATTCAGTTAGAATTCGTTCATTCCTAAGCATAGCAGATATAAGCTATAAGGTTGGATTCCTTTTAACCTTCTGTGGTGTAGTGGTAGCGCCTTGACTTAGTAATCATAAGTCCTAGGTTCGAGTCCCAGTCAGGGTAAATAATGATTCATGTTTTCACATATGTAACGTGCTTTACATTATTTCATGGCCTGAATGAGATTGGGAATTGAATTAAATGCTAAAATGAAGCCACGAGTGAGGTTGGGGAATCTGTAATATGAACATAGTGGCATTCAGTTAGAATGCATTCATTCCAAAGTATAGCAGATATAAGCTATAAGGATTGGATTCTTTTTAACCTTCTGTGGTGTATTGGTAGCGCCTTGACTTAGCAATCATAATCCTAGGTTCGACTCCTGGTCGGGGTAAAAAATAATTTATGTTTTCACTTATGTAATGTGCTTAATAGATTATTTCATGGCCCGAATGAGATTGGGAATTGAATTAAATGCTAACATGAAGTTACGAATGAGGTTGGGGAATCTGTAATATGAACATAGTGGCATTCAGTTAGAATGCGTTTATTCCTAAGTATTGCAGATATAAGCTATAAGGTTGGATTCCTTTTAACCTTCTTTGGTGTAGTGGTAACACCTTGACTTAGTAATCATAAGTCCTAGGTTCGAGTCCCGGTCGGGGTAATAAATGATTCATGTTTTCATATATGTAATGTGCTTAATAGATTATTTCATGGCCCGAATGAGATTGGGAATTGAATTAAATGCTAAAATGAATCCACGAGTGCGTTGTGGAATCTGTAATATAAACATAGTGGCATTCAGTTAGAATGCGTTCATTCCTAATTATAGCAGATAAAAGCTATAAGGTTGGATTCCTTTTAAGCTTCTGTGGTGTAGTGGTAGTGCCTTGACTTAGTAATCATAAGTCCCAGGTTCGTGTCCCGGTCGGGGTGAAAAATGATTCGTGTTTTCACATATGTAATGTGCTTAATAGATTATTTCATGGCCCGAATGAGATTGGGAATTGAATTAAATGCTAAAATGAAGCCATGAGTGAGGTTGGGGAATCTGTGATATAAACATAGTGGCATTCAATTAGAATGCGTTCATTCCAAAGTATAGCAGATATAAGCTATAAGGTTGGATTCTTTTTAACCTTCTGTGGTATAGTGATTGAGTCTTGACTTAGTAATCATAAGTCCTAGGTTCGAGTACTGATAGGGGTAGAAAATTATTCATGTTCTCACATATGTAATGTGCTTAATAGATTATTTCATGGCAAAAATGAGATTGGAATTGAATTAAATGCTAAAATGAAGCCAAGAGTGAGGTTGGGGCATCTGTAATATGAACATAGTGGCATTCAGTTAGAATGCGTTCATTCCTAAGTATAACAGATATAAGCTATAAGGTTGGATTCCTTTTAACCTTCTGTGGTGTAGTGGTAGCGCCTTGACTTAGTAATCATATTTCCTAGGTTCGAGTCCCGGTCGGGGTAAAAAATGATTCATGTTTTCACATATATAATGTGCTTAATAGATAATTTCATGGCCCGAATGAGATTGGGAATTGAATTAAATGCTAAAATGAAGCCACGAGTGAGGTTGGGGAATCTGTAATATGAACATAGCGGCATTCAGTTAGAATGCGTTCATTCCTAAGCATAGCAGATATAAGCTATAAGGTTGGATTCCTTTTAAGCTTCTTTGGTGTAGTGGTAGTGCCTTGACTTAGTAATCATAAGTCCTAGGTTCGAGTCCCAGTCGGTGTAAAAAATATTTCATCTTTTCACATATGTAATGTGCTTAATAGATTATTTCATGGCCCGAATGAGATTGGGAATTGAATTAAATGCTAAAATGAAGCCACGAGTGAGGTTGGGGAATCTGTAATATGAACATAGTGGCATTCAGTTAGAATGCGTTCATTCCTAAGTATAACAGATATAAGCTATAAGGTTGGATTCCTTTTAACCTTCTGTGGTGTTTTGGATGCGCCTTGACTTAGTAATCACAAGTCCTAGGTTCGAGTCCCGGTCGGGGTAAAATATGATTCATGTTTTCACTTATATAATGTGCTTAATAGATTATTTCATGGCCCGAATGAGATTGGGAATTGAATTAAATGCTAAAATGAAGCCACGAGTGAGGTTGGGAAATCTGTAATATGAACATAGTGGCATTCAGTTAGAATGCGTTCATTCCTAAGTATAGAAGATATAAGCTATAAGGTTGGATTCCTTTTAACCTTCTGTGGTGCAGTGGTAGCGCCTTGACTTAGTAATCATAAGTCCTAGGTTCGAGTCCCGGTCGGGGTAAAAAATGATTCATGTTTTCACATATATAATGTGCTTAATAGATTATTTCATGGCCCCAAAAGAGATTGGGAATTGAATTAAATGCTAAAATGAAGCCACGAGTGAGGTTGGGGAATCTGTAATATGAACATAGTGGCATTCAGTTAGAATTCGTTCATTCCTAAGTATAGCAGATATAAGCTATAAGGTTGGATTCCTTTTAACCTTCTGTGGTGTAGTGGTAGTGCCTTTACTTAGTAATCATAAGTCCTAGGTTCGAGTCCCAGTCGGGGTAAATAATGATTCATGTTTTCACATATGTAATGTGCTTTAGATTATTTCATGGCCTGAATGAGATTGGGAATTGAATTAAATGCTAAAATGAAGCCACGAATGAGGTTGGGGAATCTGTAATATGAACATAGTGGCATTCAGTTAGAATGCATTCATTCCAAAGTATAGCAGATATAAGCTATAAGGATTGGATTCTTTTTAACCTTCTGTGGTGTATTGGTAGCACCTTGACTTAGTAATCATAAGTCCTAGGTTCGAGTCCCGGTCGGGGTAAAATATGATTCATGTTTTCATATATGTAATGTGCTTAATAGATTATTTCATGGCCCGAATGAGATTGGGAATTGAATTAAATGCTAAAATGAAGCCAGGAGTGAAGTTGAGGAATCTGTAATATGAACATAGTGGCATTCAGTTAGAATGCATTCATTCCTAAGTATAGCAGATATAAGCTATAAGGTTGGATTCCTTTTAACCTTCTGTGGTGTAGTGGTAGCGCCTTGACTTAGTAATCATAAGTCCTAGGTTCGAGTCCCGGTCGGGGTTAATAATGATTCATGTTTTCATATATGTAATGTGCTTAATAGAATATTTCATGGCCCGAATGAGATTGGGAATTGAATTAAATGCTAAAATGAAGCCACGAGTGAGGTTGGGAAATCTGTTATATGAACATAGTGGCATTCAGTTAGAATGCGTTCATTCCTAAGTATAGCAGATATAAGCTATAAGGTTGGATTCCTTTTAACCTTCTGTGGTGTAGTGGTAGCGCCTTGACTTAGTAATCATAAGTCCTAGGTTTCGAGTCCCGGTCGGGGTAAAAAATGATTCATGTTTTCACATATGTAATGTGCTTAATAGATTATTTCATGGCCCGAATGAGATTGGGAATTGAATTAAATGCTAAAATGAAGCCACGAGTGAGGTTGGGGAATCTGTAATATGAACATAGTGGCATCCAGTTAGAATGCGTTCATTCCTAAGTATAGCAGATATAAGCTATAAGGTTGGATTCCTTTTAACCTTCCGTGGTGTAGTGGTAGCGCCTTGACTTAGTAATCATAAGTCCTAGGTTCGAGTCCCGGACGGGCTAAAAAACGATTCATGTTTTCACATATGTAATGTGCTTAATAGATTATTTCATGGCCCGAATGAGATTGGGAATTGAATTAAATGCTAAAATGAAGCCACGATTGAGGTTGGGGAATCTGTAATATGAACATTATAGCGGCATTCAGTTAGGATGCGTTCATTCCTAAGTATAGCAGATATAAGCTATAAGGTTGGATTCCTTTTAAGCTTCTGTGGTGTAGTGGTAGTGCCTTGACTTAGTAATCATAAGTCCTAGGTACGAGTCCCGGTCGGGGTAAAAAATGATTCATGTTTTCACATATGTAATGTGCTTAATTGATTATTTCATGGCCCGAATGAGATTGGGAATTGAATTAAATGCTAAAATGAAGCCACGAGTAAGGTTAGGGTATCTGTAATATTAATATAGTGGCATTCAGTTTGAATGCGTTCATTCCTAAGTATAGCAGATATAAGCTATAAGGTTGGATTCCTTTCAACCTTCTGTGGTGTAGTGGTAGTCCATTGACTTAGTAATCATAAGTCCTAGGTTCGAGTCCCGATCGGGGTAAAAATGATTCATGTTCTAACATATGTAATGTGCTTAATAGATTATTTCATGGCCCGAATGAGATTAGAATTGAATTAAATGCTAAAATGAAGCCATGAGTGAGGTTGGGGTATCTGTAATATGAACATAGTGGCATTCAGATAGAATTCGTTCATTCCTAAGTATAGCAGATATAAGCTATAAGGTTGGATTCCTTTTAACCTTCTGTGGTGTAGTGGTAGCGCCTTGACTTAGTAATCATAAGTCCTAAGTTCGAGTCCCAGTCAGGGTAAATAATGATTCATGTTTTCACATATGTAATGTGCTTTAGATTATTTCATGGCCTGAATGAGATTGGGAATTGAATTAAATGCTAAAATGAAGATACGAGTGAGGTTGGGGAACCTGTAATATGAACATAGTGGCATTCAGTTAGAATGCATTCATTCCAAAGTATAGCAGATATAAGCTATAAGGATTGGATTCTTTTTAACCTTCTGTGGTGTATTGGTAGCGCCTTGACTTAGCAATCATAATCCTAGGTTCGAGTCCAGGTCGGGGTAAAAAATGATTTATGTTTTCACTTATGTAATGTGCTTAATAGATTATTTCATGGCCCGAATGAGATTGGTAATTGAATTAAATGCTAACATGAAGTTACGAATGAGGTTGGGGAATCTGTAATATGAACATAGTGGCATTCAGTTAGAATGCATTCATTCCAAAGTATAGCAGATATAAGCTATAAGGATTGGATTCTTTTTAACCTTCTGTGGTGTATTGGTAGCGCCTTCACTTAGTAATCATAAGTCCTAGGTTCGAGTCCCGGTCGGGGTAAAATATCATTCATGTTTTCACATATGTAATGTGCTTAATAGATTATTTCATGGCCCGAATGAGATTGGGAATAGAATTAAATGCTAAAATGAAGCCACGAGTAAGGTTGGGGAATCTGTAATATGAACATTATAGTGGCATTCAGTTAGAATGCATTCATTCCTAAGTATAGCAGATATAAGCTATAAGGTTGGATTCCTTTCAACCTTCTGTGGTGTAGTGGTAGTCCCTTGACTTAGTAATCATAAGTCCTAGGTTCGAGTCCCGATCGGGGTAAAAATGATTCATGTTCTAACATATGTAATATGCTTAATAGATTATTTCATGGCCCGAATGAGATTGGAATTGAATTAAATGCTAAAATGAAGCCATGAGTGAGGTTGGGGTATCTGTAATATGAACATAGAGGCATTCAGTTAGAATGCGTTCATTCCTAAGTATAACAGATATAAGCTATAAGGTTGGATTCCTTTTAACCTTCTGTGGTGTAGTGGTACCGCCTTGACATAGTAATCATATTTCCTAGGTTCGAGTCCCGGTCGGGGTAAAAAATTATTCATGTGTTCACTTATGTAATGTGCTTAATAGATTATTTCATGGCCCGAATGAGATTGGGAATTGAAATAAATGCTAAATGAAGCCACGAGTGAGGTTGGGGAATCTGTAATATGAACATAGAGGCATTCAGTTAGAATTCGTTCATTCCTAAGTATAGCAGATATAAGCTATAAGGATGGATTCCTTTTAACCCTCTGTGGTGTAGTGGTAGCACCTTGACTTAGTAATCATAAGTCCTAGGTTCGAGTCCCGGTCGGGGTAAAAAATGATTCATGTTTTCACATATGTAATGTGCTTAATAGATTATTTCATGTCCCGAATGAGATTGGGAATTGAATTGAATGCTAAAATGAAGCCACGAGTGAGGTTGGGGAATCTGTAATATGAACATAGTAGCATTCAGTTAGAATGCGTTCATTCCTAAGTATAGCATATATAAGCTATAAGGTTGGATTCCTTGTAACCTTCTGTGGTGTATTGGTAGCGCCTTGACTTAGTAATCATAAGTCCTAGGTTCGAGTCTAGGTTGGGGTTAAATAATGATTCATGTTTTCACATATGCAATGTGCTTAATTGATTATTTCATGGCCCAAATGAGATTGGGAATTGAATTAAATACTAAAATGAAGCCACGAGTGAGGTTGGGGAATCTGTAATATGAACATAGTGGCATTCAGTTAGAATGCATTCATTCCAAAGTATAGCAGATATAAGCTATAAGGATTGGATTCTTTTTAACCTTCTGTCGTGAATTGGTAGCGCCTTGACTTAGTAATCATAAGTCTAGGTTCGAGTCCCGGTCGGGGTGAAATATGATTCATGTTTTCACATATGTAATGTGCTTAATAGATTATTTCATGGCCCGAATGAGAATGGGAATTGACTTAAATGCTAAAATGAAGCCAGGAGTGAAGTTGAGGAATCTGTAATATGAACATAGTGGCATTCAGTTAGAATGCGTTCATTCCTATGTATAGCAGATATAAGCTATAAGGTTGGATTCCTTTTAACCTTCTGTGGTGTAGTGGTAGCGCCTTGACTTAGTAATCATAAGTCCTAGGTTCGAGTCCCGGTCGGGGTAAAAAATGATTCATGTTTTCACATATGTAATGTGCTTAATAGATTATTTCATGGCCCGAATGAGATTGGGAATTGAATTAGATGCTAAAATGAAGCCACGAGTGAGGTTGGGGAATCTGTAATATGAACATAGTGGCATTCAGTTAGAATGCGTTCATTCCTAAGTATAGCAGATATAAGCTATAACGTTGGATTCCTTTTAACCTTCTGTGGTGTAGTGGTAGCGCATTGACTTAGTAATCATAAGTCCTAGGTTCGAGTCCCGGTCGGGGTAAAAAATGATTCATGTTTTCACATATGTAATGTGCTTAATAGATTATTTCATGGCCCGAATGAGATTGGGAATCGAATTAAATGCTAAAATGAAGCCACGAGTGAGGTTGGGGAATCTGTAATATGAACATAGTGGCATCCAGTTAGAATGCGTTCATTCCTAAGTATAGCAGATATAAGCTATAAGGTTGGATTCCTTTTAACTTTCCGTGGTGTAGTGGTAGTGCCTTGACTTAGTAATCATAAGTCCTAGGTTCGAGTCACGGACGGGCTAAAAAACGATTCATGTTTTCACATATGTAATGTGCTTCATAGATTATTTCATGGCCCGAATGAGATTGTGAATTGAATTAAATGCTAAAATGAAGCCACGATTGAGGTTGGGGAATCTGTAATATGAACATTATAGCGTCATTAAGTTTGGATGCATTCATTCCTAAGTATAGCAGATATAAGCTATAAGGTTGGATTCCTTTTAAGCTTCTGTGGTGTAGTGGTAGCTCCTTGACTTAGTAATCATAAGTCCTAGGTACGAGTCCCGGTCGGGGTAAAAAATGATTCATGTTTTCACATATGTAATGTGCCTAATAGATTATTTCATGGCCCGAATGAGATTGGGAATTGGATTAAATGCTAAAATGAAACCACGAGTAAGGTTGGGGAATCTGTAATATGAACATAGAGGCATTCAGTTAGAATGCATTCATTCCTAAGTATAGCAGATATAAGCTATAAGGATGGATTCCTTTTAACCCTCTGTGGTGTAGTAGTAGCACCTTGACTTAGTAATCATAAGTCCTAGGTTCGAGTCCCTGTCGGGGTAAAAAATGATTCATGTTTTCACATATGTAATGTGCTTATTAGATTATTTCATGTCCTGAATGAGATTGGGAATTGAATTGAATGCTAAAATGAAGCCACGAGTGTGGTTGGGAAATCTGTAATATGAACATAGTGGCATTCAGTTAGAATGCGTTCATTCCTAAGTATAGCATATATAAGCTATAAGGTTGGATTCCTTTTAACCTTCTGTGGTGTATTGGTAGCGCCTTGACTTAGTAATCATAAGTCCTAGGTTCGAGTCCAGTTTGGGGTTAAAAAATGATTCATATTTTCACATATGTAATGTGCTTAATAGATTATATCATGGCCCGAATGAGATTGGGAATTGAATTAAATGCTAAAATGAAGCCACAAGTGAGGTTGAGGAATCTGTAATATGAAGATAGTGGCATTCAGTTAGAATGCGTTCATTCCTAAGTATAGCAGATATAAGCTATAAGGTTGGATTCCTTTTAACCTTCTGTGGTGTAGTTTAAGCGCCTTGACTTAGTAATCACAAGTCCTAGGTTCGAGTCCCAGTCGGGGTAAAATATGATTCATGTTTTCACTTATGTAATGTGCTTAATAGATTATTTCATGGCCCGAATGAGATTGGGAATTGAATTAAATGCTAAAATGAAGCCACGAGTGAGGTTGGGAAATTTGTAATATGAACATAGTGGCATTCAGTTAGAATGCGTTCATTCCTAAGTATAACAGATATAAGCTATAAGGTTGGATTCCTTTTAACCTTCTGTGGTGTAGTGGTAGCGCCTTGACTTAGTAATCATTAGTCCTAGGTTCGAGTCCCGGTTCGGGTAAAAAATGATTCATGTTTTCACATATATAATGTGCTTAATAGATTATTTCATGGCCCGAATGAGATTGGAAATTGAATTAAATGCTAAAATGAAGCCACGAGTGAGGTTGGGGAATCTGTAATATGAACATAGTGGCATTCAGTTAGAATTCGTTCATTCCTAAGTATAGCAGATATAAGCTATAAGGTTGGATTCCTTTTAACCTTCTGTGGTGTAGTGGTAGCGCCTTGACTTAGTAATCATAAGTCCTAGGTTTGAGTCCCAGTCGGGGAAAATAATGATTCATGTTTTCACATATGTAATGTGATTTAGATTATTTCATGGCCCGAATGAGATTGGGAATTGAATTAAATGCTAAAATGAAGCCACGAGTGAGGTTGGGGAATCTGTAATATGAACATAGTGGCATTCAGTTAGAATGCATTCATTCCAAAGTATAGCAGATATAAGCTATAAGGATTGGATTCTTTTTAACCTTCTGTGGTGTATTGGTAGCGCCTTGACTTAGTAATCATAAGTCCTAGGTTCGAGTCCCGGTCGGGGTAAAATATGATTCATGTTTTCACATATGTAATGTGCTTAATAGATTATTTCATGGCCCGAATGAGATTGGGAATAGAATTAAATGCTAAAATGAAGCCACGAGTAAGGTTGGGGAATCTGTAATATGAACATTATAGTGGCATTCAGTTAGAATGCATTCATTCCTAAGTATAGCAGATATAAGCTATAAGGTTGGATTCCTTTCAACCTTCTGTGGTGTAGTGGTAGTCCCTTGACTTAGTAATCATAAGTCCTAGGTTCGAGTCCCGATCGGGGTAAAAATGATTCATGTTCTAACATATGTAATGTGCTTAATAGATTATTTCATGGCACGAATGAGATTGAAATTGAATTAAATGCTAAAATGAAGCCATGAGTGAGGTTGGGGTATCTGTAATATGAACATAGAGGCATTCAGTTAGAATGCGTTCATTCCTAAGTATAACAGATATAAGCTATAAG
This sequence comes from Halocaridina rubra, assembly GCA_037179515.1. Taxonomy (NCBI): domain Eukaryota; kingdom Metazoa; phylum Arthropoda; class Malacostraca; order Decapoda; family Atyidae; genus Halocaridina; species Halocaridina rubra. Next base: position 39,592 of record JAXCGZ010007730.1, read on the forward strand.
GTTGGATTCCTTTTAACCTTCTGTGGTGTAGTGGTACCGCCTTGACATAGTAATCATATTTCCTAGGTTCGAGTCCCGGTCGGGGTAAAAAATGATTCATGTGTTCACTTATGTAATGTGCTTAATAGATTATTTCATGGCCCGAATGAGATTGAGAATTGAATTAAATGCTAAATGAAGCCACGAGTGAGGTTGGGGAATCTGTAATATGAACATAGAGGCATTCATTTAGAATTCGTTCATTCCTAAGTATTGCAGATATAATCTATAAGGATGGATTCCTTTTAACCCTCTGTGGTGTAGTGGTAGCACCTTGACTTAGTAATCATAAGTCCTAGGTTCGATTCCCGGTCGGGGTAAAAAATGATTCATGTTTTCACATATGTAATGTACTTAATAGATTATTTCATGTCCCGAATGAGATTGGGAATTGAATTGAATGCTAAAATGAAGCCACGAGTGAGGTTGGGGAATCTGTAATATGAACATAGTGGCATTCAGTTAGAATGCGTTCATTCCTAAGTATAGCATATATAAGCTATAAGGTTGGATTCCTTGTAACCTTCTGTGGTGTATTGGTAGCGCCTTGACTTAGTAATCATAAGTCCTAGGTTCGAGTCTAGGTTGGGGTTAAATAATGATTCATGTTTTCACATATGCAATGTGCTTAATAGATTATTTCATGGCCCGAATGAGATTGGGAATTGAATTAAATACTAAAATGAAGCCACGAGTGAGGTTGGGGAATCTGTAATATGAACATAGTGGCATTCAGTTAGAATGCATTCATTCCAAAGTATATCAGATATAAGCTATAAGGATTGGATTCTTTTTAACCTTCTGTCGTGAATTGGTAGCGCCTTGACTTAGTAATCATAAGTCCTAGGTTCGAGTCCCAGTCGGGGTAAAATATGATTCATGTTTTCACATATGTAATGTGCTTAATAGATTATTTCATGGCCCGAATGAGATTGGGAATTGACTTAAATGCTAAAATGAAGCCAGGAGTGAAGTTGAGGAATCTGTAATATGAACATAGTGGCATTCAGTTAGAATGCGTTCATTCCTATGTATAGCAGATATAAGCTATAAGGTTGGATTCCTTTTAACCTTCTGTGGTGTAGTGGTAGCGCCTTGACTTAGTAATCATAAGTCCTAGGTTCGAGTCCCGGTCGGGGTAAAAAATGATTCATGTTTTCACATATGTAATGTGCTTAATAGATTATTTCATGGCCCGAATGAGATTGGGAATTGAATTAGATGCTAAAATGAAGCCACGAGTGAGGTTGGGGAATCTGTAATATGAACATAGTGGCATTCAGTTAGAATGCGTTCATTCCTAAGTATAGCAGATATAAGCTATAAGGTTGGATTCCTTTTAACCTTCTGTGGTGTAGTGGTAGCGCATTGACTTAGTAATCATAAGTCCTAGGTTCGAGTCCCGGTCGGGGTAAAAAATGATTCATGTTTTCACATATGTAATGTGCTTAATAGATTATTTCATGGCCCGAATGAGATTGGGAATCGAATTAAATGCTAAAATGAAGCCACGAGTGAGGTTGGGGAATCTGTAATATGAACATAGTGGCATCCAGTTAGAATGCGTTCATTCCTAAGTATAGCAGATATAAGCTATAAGGTTGGATTCCTTTTAACTTTCCGTGGTGTAGTGGTAGCGCCTTGACTTAGTAATCATAAGTTCTAGGTTCGAGTCCCGGACGGGCTAAAAAACGATTCATGTTTTCACATATGTAATGTGCTTCATAGATTATTTCATGGCCCGAATGAGATTGGGAATTGAATTAAATGCTAAAATGAAGCCACAAGTGAGGTTGAGGAATCTGTAATATGAAGATAGTGGCATTCAGTTAGAATGCGTTCATTCCTAAGTATAGCAGATATAAGCTATAAGGTTGGATTCCTTTTAACCTTCTGTGGTGTAGTTTAAGCGCCTTGACTTAGTAATCACAAGTCCTAGGTTCGAGTCCCAGTCGGGGTAAAATATGATTCATGTTTTCACTTATGTAATGTGTTTAATAGATTATTTCATGGCCCGAATGAGATTGGGAATTGAATTAAATGCTAAAATGAAGCCACGAGTGAGGTTGGGAAATCTGTAATATGAACATAGTGGCATTCAGTTAGAATGCGTTCATTCCTAAGTATAACAGACATAAGCTATAAGGTTGGATTCCTTTTAACCCTCTGTGGTGTAGTGGTAGCACCTTGACTTAGTAATCATAAGTCCTAGGTTCGAGTCCCGGTCGGGGTAAAAAATGATTCATGTTTTCACATATGTAATGTGCTTAATAGATTATTTCATGTCCCGAATGAGATTGGGAATTGAATTGAATGCTAAAATGAAGCCACGAGTGAGGTTGGGGAATCTGTAATATGAACATAGTAGCATTCAGTTAGAATGCGTTCATTCCTAAGTATAGCATATATAAGCTATAAGGTTGGATTCCTTGTAACCTTCTGTGGTGTATTGGTAGCGCCTTGACTTAGTAATCATAAGTCCTAGGTTCGAGTCTAGGTTGGGGTTAAATAATGATTCATGTTTTCACATATGCAATGTGCTTAATAGATTATTTCATGGCCCAAATGAGATTGGGAATTGAATTAAATACTAAAATGAAGCCACGAGTGAGGTTGGGGAATCTGTAATATGAACATAGTGGCATTCAGTTAGAATGCATTCATTCCAAAGTATAGCAGATATAAGCTATAAGGATTGGATTCTTTTTAACCTTCTGTCGTGAATTGGTAGCGCCTTGACTTAGTAATCATAAGTCTAGGTTCGAGTCCCGGTCGGGGTGAAATATGATTCATGTTTTCACATATGTAATGTGCTTAATAGATTATTTCATGGCCCGAATGAGATTGGGAATTGACTTAAATGCTAAAATGAAGCCAGGAGTGAAGTTGAGGAATCTGTAATATGAACATAGTGGCATTCAGTTAGAATGCGTTCATTCCTATGTATAGCATATATAAGCTATAAGGTTGGATTCCTTTTAACCTTCTGTGGTGTATTGGTAGCGCCTTGACTTAGTAATCATAAGTCCTAGGTTCGAGTCCAGTTTGGGGTTAAAAAATGATTCATATTTTCACATATGTAATGTGCTTAATAGATTATATCATGGCCCGAATGAGATTGGGAATTGAATTAAATGCTAATATTAAGCCACAAGTGAGGTTGAGGAATCTGTAATATGAAGATAGTGGCATTCAGTTAGAATGCGTTCATTCCTAAGTATAGCAGATATAAGCTATAAGGTTGGATTCCTTTTAACCTTCTGTGGTGTAGTTTAAGCGCCTTGACTTAGTAATCACAAGTCCTAGGTTCGAGTCCCAGTCGGGGTAAAATATGATTCATGTTTTCACTTATGTAATGTGCTTAATAGATTATTTCATGGCCCGAATGAGATTGGGAATTGAATTAAATGCTAAAATGAAGCCACGAGTGAGGTTGGGAAATCTGTAATATGAACATAGTGGCATTCAGTTAGAATGCGTTCATTCCTAAGTATAACAGATATAAGCTATAAGGTTGGATTCCTTTTAACCTTCTGTGGTGTAGTGGTAGCGCCTTGACTTAGTAATCATTAGTCCTAGGTTCGAGTCCCGGTTCGGGTAAAAAATGATTCATGTTTTCACATATATAATGTGCTTAATAGATTATTTCATGGCCCGAATGAGATTGGAAATTGAATTAAATGCTAAAATGAAGCCACGAGTGAGGTTGGGGAATCTGTAATATGAACATAGTGGCATTCAGTTAGAATTCGTTCATTCCTAAGTATAGCAGATATAAGCTATAAGGTTGGATTCCTTTTAACCTTCTGTGGTGTAGTGGTAGCGCCTTGACTTAGTAATCATAAGTCCTAGGTTTGAGTCCCAGTCGGGGAAAATAATGATTCATGTTTTCACATATGTAATGTGATTTAGATTATTTCATGGCCCGAATGAGATTGGGAATTGAATTAAATGCTAAAATGAAGCCACGAGTGAGGTTGGGGAATCTGTAATATGAACATAGTGGCATTCAGTTAGAATGCATTCATTCCAAAGTATAGCAGATATAAGCTATAAGGATTGGATTCTTTTTAACCTTCTGTGGTGTATTGGTAGCGCCTTGACTTAGTAATCATAAGTCCTAGGTTCGAGTCCCGGTCGGGGTAAAATATGATTCATGTTTTCACATATGTAATGTGCTTAATAGATTATTTCATGGCCCGAATGTGATTGGGAATAGAATTAAATGCTAAAATGAAGCCACGAGTAAGGTTGGGGAATCTGTAATATGAACATTATAGTGGCATTCAGTTAGAATGCATTCATTCCTAAGTATAGCAGATATAAGCTATAAGGTTGGATTCCTTTCAACCTTCTGTGGTGTAGTGGTAGTCCCTTGACTTAGTAATCATAAGTCCTAGGTTCGAGTCCCGATCGGGGTAAAAATGATTCATGTTCTAACATATGTAATGTGCTTAATAGATTATTTCATGGCCCGAATGAGATTGGAATTGAATTAAATGCTAAAATGAAGCCATGAGTGAGGTTGGGGTATCTGTAATATGAACATAGAGGCATTCAGTTAGAATGCGTTCATTCCTAAGTATAACAGATATAAGCTATAAGGTTGGATTCCTTTTAACCTTCTGTGGTGTAGTGGTACCGCCTTGACATAGTAATCATATTTCCTAGGTTCGAGTCCCGGTCGGGGTAAAAAATGATTCATGTGTTCACTTATGTAATGTGCTTAATAGATTATTTCATGGCCCGAATGAGATTGGGAATTGAATTAAATGCTAAATGAAGCCACGAGTGAGGTTGGGGAATCTGTAATATGAACATAGAGGCATTCAGTTAGAATTCGCTCATTCCTAAGTATTGCAGATATAATCTATAAGGATGGATTCCTTTTAACCCTCTGTGGTGTAGTGGTAGCACCTTGACTTAGTAATCATAAGTCCTAGGTTCGAGTCCCGGTCGGGGTAAAAAATTATTCATGTTTTCACATATGTAATGTACTTAATAGATTATTTCATGTCCCGAATGAGATTGGGAATTGAATTGAATGCTAAAATGAAGCCACGAGTGAGGTTGGGGAATCTGAAATATGAACATAGTGGCATTCAGTTAGAATGCGTTCATTCCTAAGTATAGCATATATAAGCTATAAGGTTGGATTCCTTGTAACCTTCTGTGGTGTATTGGTAGCGCCTTGACTTAGTAATCATAAGTCCTAGCTTCGAGTCTAGGTTGGGGTTAAATAATGATTCATGTTTTCACATATGCAATGTGCTTAATAGATTATTTCATGGCCCGAATGAGATTGGGAATTGAATTAAATACTAAAATGAAGCCACGAGTGAGGTTGGGGAATCTGTAATATGAACATAGTGGCATTCAGTTAGAATGCATTTATTCCAAAGTATAGCAGATATAAGCTATAAGGATTGGATTCTTTTTAACCTTCTGTCGTGAATTGGTAGCGCCTTGACTTAGTAATCATAAGTCCTAGGTTCGAGTCCCGGTCGGGGTAAAATATGATTCATGTTTTCACATATGTAATGTGCTTAATAGATTATTTCATGGCCCAAATGAGATTGGGAATTGACTTAAATGCTAAAATGAAGCCAGGAGTGAAGTTGAGGAATCTGTAATATGAACATAGTGGCATTCAGTTAGAATGCGTTCATTCCTATGTATAGCAGATATAAGCTATAAGGTTGGATTCCTTTTAACCTTCTGTGGTGTAGTGGTAGCGCCTTGACTTAGTAATCATAAGTCCTAGGTTCGAGTCCCGGTCGGGGTAAAAAATGATTCATGTTTTCACATATGTAATGTGCTTAATAGATTATTTCATGGCCCGAATGAGATTGGGAATTGAATTAGATGCTAAAATGAAGCCACGATTGAGGTTGGGGAATCTGTAATATGAACATAGTGGCATTCAGTTAGAATGCGTTCATTCCTAAGTATAGCAGATATAAGCTATAAGGTTGGATTCCTTTTAACCTTCTGTGGTGTAGTGGTAGCGCATTGACTTAGTAATCATAAGTCCTAGGTTCGAGTCCCGGTCGGGGTAAAAAATGATTCATGTTTTCACATATGTAATGTGCTTAATAGATTATTTCATGGCCCGAATGAGATTGGGAATCGAATTAAATGCTAAAATGAAGCCACGAGTGAGGTTGGGGAATCTGTAATATGAACATAGTGGCATCCAGTTAGAATGCGTTCATTCCTAAGTATAGCAGATATAAGCTATAAGGTTGGATTCCTTTTAACTTTCCGTGGTGTAGTGGTAGCGCCTTGACTTAGTAATCATAAGTTCTAGGTTCGAGTCCCGGACGGGCTAAAAAACGATTCATGTTTTCACATATGTAATGTGCTTCATAGATTATTTCATGGCCCGAATGAGATTGGGAATTGAATTAAATGCTAAAATGAAGCCACAAGTGAGGTTGAGGAATCTGTAATATGAGGATAGTGGCATTCAGTTAGAATGCGTTCATTCCAAAGTATAGCAGATATAAGCTATAAGGTTGGATTCCTTTTAACCTTCTGTGGTGTAGTTTAAGCGCCTTGACTTAGTAATCACAAGTCCTAGGTTCGAGTCCCAGTCGGGGTAAAATATGATTCATGTTTTCACTTATGTAATGTGCTTAATAGATTATTTCATGGCCCGAATGAGATTGGGAATTGAATTAAATGCTAAAATGAAGCCACGAGTGAGGTTGGGAAATCTGTAATATGTACATAGTGGCATTCAGTTAGAATGCGTTCATTCCTAAGTATAACAGATATAAGCTATAAGGTTGGATTCCTTTTAACCTTCTGTGGTGTAGTGGTAGCGCCTTGACTTAGTAATCATTAGTCCTAGGTTCGAGTCCCGGTTCGGGTAAAAAATGATTCATGTTTTCACATATATAATGTGCTTAATAGATTATTTCATGGCCCGAATGAGATTGGGAATCGAATTAAATGCTAAAATGAAGCCACGAGTTAGGTTGGGGAATCTGTAATATGAACATAGTGGCATCCAGTTAGAATGCGTTCATTCCTAAGTATAGCAGATATAAGCTATAAGGTTGGATTCCTTTTAACTTTCCGTGGTGTAGTGGTAGCGCCTTGACTTAGTAATCATAAGTCCTAGGTTCGAGTCTAGGTTGGGGTTAAATAATGATTCATGTTTTCACATATGCAATGTGCTTAATAGATTATTTCATGGCCCGAATGAGATTGGGAATAGAATTAAATACTAAAATGAAGCCACGAGTGAGGTTGGGGAATCTGTAATATGAACATAGTGGCATTCAGTTAGAATGCATTCATTCCAAAGTATAGCAGATATAAGCTATAAGGATTGGATTCTTTTTAACCTTCTGTCGTGAATTGGTAGCGCCTTGACTTAGTAATCATAAGTCCTAGATTCGAGTCCCGGTCGGGGTAAAATATGATTCATGTTTTCACATATGTAATGTGCTTAATAGATTATTTCATGGCCCGAATGAGATTGGGAATTGACTTAAATGCTAAAATGAAGCCAGGAGTGAAGTTGAGGAATCTGTAATATGAACATAGTGGCATTCAGTTAGAATGCGTTCATTCCTATGTATAGCAGATATAAGCTATAAGGTTGGATTCCTTTTAACCTTCTGTGGTTTAGTGGTAGCGCCTTGACTTAGTAATCATAAGTCCTAGGTTCGAGTCCCGGTCGGGGTAAAAAATGATTCATTTTTTCACATATGTAATGTGCTTAATAGATTATTTCATGGCCCGAATGAGATTGGGAATCGAATTAAATGCTAAAATGAAGCCACGAGTGAGGTTGGGGAATCTGTAATATGAACATAGTGGCATCCAGTTAGAATGCGTTCATTCCTAAGTATAGCAGATATAAGCTATAAGGTTGGATTCCTTTTAACTTTCCGTGGTGTAGTGGTAGCGCCTTGACTTAGTAATCATAAGTTCTAGGTTCGAGTCCCGGACGGGCTAAAAAACGATTCATGTTTTCACATATGTAATGTGCTTCATAGATTATTTCATGGCCCGAATGAGATTGTGAATTGAATTAAATGCTAAAATGAAGCCACGATTGAGGTTGGGGAATCTGTAATATGAACATTATAGCGTCATTAAGTTTGGATGCGTTCATTCCTAAGTATAGCAGATATAAGCTATAAGGTTGGATTCCTTTTAAGCTTCTGTGGTGTAGTGGTAGCGCATTGACTTAGTAATCATAAGTCCTAGGTACGAGTCCTGGTCGGGGTAAAAAATGATTCATGTTTTCACATATGTAATGTGCTTAATAGATTATTTCATGGCCCGAATGAGATTGGGAATTGAATTAAATGCTAAAATGAAACCACGAGTAAGGTTGGGGTATCTGTAATATTAACATAGTGGCAATCAGTTTGAATGCGTTCATTCCTTTGTATAGCAGATATAAGCTATAAGGTTGGATTCCTTTTAGCCTTCTGTGGTGTAGTGGTAGCTCCTTGACTTAGTAATCATAAGTCCTAGGTTCGAGTCCAGATCGGGGTAAAAAATGATTCATGTTCTCACATATGTAATATGCTTAATAGATTATTTCATGGCCCGAATGAGATTGGAATTGAATTAATTGCTAAAATGAAGCCATGAGTGAGGTTGGGGTATCTGTAATATGAACATAGTGGCATTCAGTTAGAATGCGTTCATTCCTAAGTATAACAGATATAAGCTATAAGGTTGGATTCCTTTTAACCTTCTGTGGTGTAGTGGTAGCGCCTTGACATAGTAATCATATTTCCTAGGTTTGAGTCCCGGTCGGGGTAAAAAATGATTCATGTGTTCACTTATGTAATATGCTTAACAGATTATTTCATGGCCCGAATGAGATTGGGAATTGAATTAAATGCTAAATGAAGCCACGAGTGAGGTTGGGGAATCTGTAATATGAACATAGAGGCATTCAGTTAGAATGCATTCATTCCTAAGTATAGCAGATATAAGCTATAAGGATGGATTCCTTTTAACCCTCTGTGGTGTAGTAGTAGCACCTTGACTTAGTAATCATAAGTCCTAGGTTCGAGTCCCGGTCGGGGTAAAAAATGATTCATGTTTTCACATATGTAATGTGCTTAATAGATTATTTCATGTCCTGAATGAGATTGGGAATTGAATTGAATGCTAAAATGAAGCCACGAGTGAGGTTGGGAAATCTGTAATATGAACATAGTGGCATTCAGTTAGAATGCGTTCATTCCTAAGTATAGCATATATAAGCTATAAGGTTGGATTCCTTTTAACCTTCTGTGGTGTATTGGTAGCGCCTTGACTTAGTAATCATAAGTCCTAGGTTCGAGTCCAGTTTGGGGATAAAAAATGATTCTTATTTTCACATATGTAATGTGCTTAATAGATTATATCATGGCCCGAATGAGATTGGGAATTGAATTAAATGCTAAAATGAAGCCACAAGTGAGGTTGAGGAATCTGTAATATGAAGATAGTGGCATTCAGTTAGAATGCGTTCATTCCTAAGTATAGCAGATATAAGCTATAAGGTTGGATTCCTTTTAACCTTCTGTGGTGTAGTGGTAGCGCCTTGACATAGTAATCATATTTCCTAGGTTCGAGTCCCTTTCGGGGTAAAAAATTATTCATGTTTTCATATATGTAATGTGCTTAATAGATTATTTCATGGCCCGAATGATATTGGGAATTGAATTAAATGCTAAAATGAAGCCACGAGTTAGGCTGGGGAATCTGTAATATGAACATAGTGGCATTCAGTTAGAATGCGTTCATTCCTAAGTATAGCAGATATAAGCTATAAGGTTGGATTCTTTTTAACCTTCTCTGGTAAAGTGGTTGCGCCTTGACTTAGTAATCATAAGTCCTAGGTTCGAGTCCCGGTCGGGGTAAAAAATGATTCATGTTTTCACATATGTAATGTGCTTAATAGATTATTTCATGGCCCGAATGAGATTGGGAATCGAATTAAATGCTAAAATGAAGCCACGAGTGAGGTTGGGGAATCTGTAATATGAACATAGTGGCATCCAGTTAGAATGCGTTCATTCCTAAGTATAGCAGATATAAGCTATAAGTTTGGATTCCTTTTAACTTTCCGTGGTGTAGTGGTAGCGCCTTGAATTAGTAATCATAAGTCCTAGGTTCGAGTCCCGGACGGGCTAAAAAACGATTCATGTTTTCACATATGTAATGTGCCTCATAGATTATTTCATGGCCCGAATGAGATTGTGAATTGAATTAAATGCTAAAATGAAGCCACGATTGAGGTTGGGGAATCTGTAATATGAACATTATAGCGTCATTAAGTTTGGATGCGTTCATTCCTAAGTATAGCAGATATAAGCTATAAGGTTGGATTCCTTTTAAGCTTCTGTGGTGTAGTGGTAGCGCATTGACTTAGTAATCATAAGTCCTAGGTACGAGTTCTGGTCGGGGTAAAAAATGATTCATGTTTTCACATATGTATTGTGCTTAATAGATTATTTCATGGCCCGAATGAGATTGGGAATTGAATTAAATGCTAAAATGAAACCACGAGTAAGGTTGGGGTATCTGTAATATTAACATAGTGGCAATCAGTTTGAATGCGTTCATTCCTTTGTATAGCAGATATAAGCTATAAGGTTGGATTCCTTTTAGCCTTCTGTGGTGTAGTGGTAGCCCCTTGACTTAGTAATCATAAGTCCTAGGTTCGAGTCCAGATTGGGGTAAAAAATGATTCATGTTCTCACATATGTAATATGCTTAATAGATTATTTCATGGCCCGAATGAGATTGGAATTGAATTAATTGCTAAAATGAAGCCATGAGTGAGGTTGGGGTATCTGTAATATGAACATAGTGGCATTCAGTTAGAATGCGTTCATTCCTAAGTATAACAGATATAAGCTATAAGGTTGGATTCCTTTTAACCTTCTGTGGTGTAGTGGTAGCGCCTTGACATAGTAATCATATTTCCTAGGTTTGAGTCCCGGTCGGGGTAAAAAATGATTCATGTGTTCACTTATGTAATGTGCTTAACAGATTATTTCATGGCCCGAATGAGATTGGGAATTGAATTAAATGCTAAATGAAGCCACGAGTGAGGTTGGGGAATCTGTAATATGAACATAGAGGCATTCAGTTAGAATGCATTCATTCCTAAGTATAGCAGATATAAGCTATAAGGATGGATTCCTTTTAACCCTCTGTGGTGTAGTAGTAGCACCTTGACTTAGTAATCATAAGTCCTAGGTTCGAGTCCCGGTCGGGGTAAAAAATGATTCATGTTTTCACATATGTAATGTGCTTAATAGATTATTTCATGTCCTGAATGAGATTGGGAATTGAATTGAATGCTAAAATGAAGCCACGAGTGAGGTTGGGAAATCTTTAATATGAACATAGTGGCATTCAGTTAGAATGCGTTCATTCCTAAGTATAGCATATATAAGCTATAAGGTTGGATTCTTTTTAACCTTCTGTGGTGTATTGGTAGCGCCTTGACTTAGTAGTCATAAGTCCTAGGTTCGAGTCCAGTTTGGGGATAAAAAATGATTCTTATTTTCACATATGTAATGTGCTTAATAGATTATATCATGGCCCGAATGAGATTGGGAATTGAATTAAATGCTAAATGAAGCCACGAGTGAGGTTGGGGAATCTGTAATATGAACATAGAGGCATTCAGTTAGAATGCATTCATTCCTAAGTATAGCAGATATAAGCTATAAGGTTGGATTCCTTTTAACCTTCTGTGGTGTAGTGGTAGCGCCTTGTCTTAGTATTCATAAGTCCTAGGTTCGAGTCCCGGTCGGGGTAAAAAATGATTCATGTTTTCACATATGTAATGTGCTTAATAGATTATTTCATGGCCCGAATGAGATTGGGAATTGAATTAAATGCTAAATGAAGCCACGAGTGAGGTTGGGGAATCTGTAATATGAACATAGAGGCATTCAGTTAGAATGCATTCATTCCTAAGTATAGCAGATATAAGCTATAAGGTTGGATTCCTTTTAACCTTCTGTGGTGTAGTGGTAGTGCCTTGACTTAGTAATCATAAGTCCTAGGTTCGAGTCCCGGTCGGGGTAAAAAATTATTCATGTTTTCACATATGTAATGTGCTTAATAGATTATTTCATGGCCCGAATGAGATTGGGAATTGAATTAAATGCTAAAATGAAGCCACGAGTTAGGTTGGGGAATCTGTAATATGAACATAGTGGCATTTAGTTAGAATGCGTTCATTCCTAAGTATAGCATATATAAGCTATAAGGTTGGATTCCTTTTAAGCTTCTGTGGTGTATTTGTAGCGCCTTGACTTAGCAATCATAAGTCCTAGGTTCGAGTCCAGGTCGGGGTAAAAAATGAGTTATGTTTTCACTTATGTAATGTGCTTAATAGATTATTTCATGGCCCGAATGAGATTGGGAATTGAATTAAATGCTAACATGAAGTGACGAATAAGGATGGGGAATCTGTAATATGAACATAGTGGCATTCAGTTAGAATGCATTTATTCCTAAGTATAGCAGATATAAGTTATAAGGTTGGATTCCTTTTAACCTTCTGTGGTGTAGTGGTAGCGCCTTGACATAGTAATCATATTTCCTAGGTTCGAGTCCCGGTTGGGGTAAAAAATGATTCATGTTTTCATATATGTAATGTGCTTAATAGATTATTTCATGGCCCGAATGATATTGGGAATTGAATTAAATGCTAAAATGAAGCCTCGAGTTAGGCTGGGGAATCTGTAATATGAACATAGTGGCATTCAGTTAGAATGCGTTCATTCCTAAGTATAGCAGATATAAGCTATAAGGTTGGATTCTTTTTAACCTTCTGTGGTAAAGTGGTTGCGTCTTGACTTAGTAATCATAAGTCCTAGGTTCGAGTACCGATCGGGGTAAAAAATTATTCATGTTTTCACATATGTAATGTGCTTAATAGATTATTTCATGGCAAAAATGAGATTGGAATTGAATTAAATGCTAAAATGAAGCCATGAGTGAAGTTGGGGTATCTGTAATATGAACATAGTGGCATTCAGTTAGAATGCTTTCATTCCTAAGTATAACAGATATAAGCTATAAGGTTGGATTCCTTTTAACCATCTGTGGTGTAGTGGTAGCGCCTTGACTTAGTAATCATAAGTCCTAGGTTCGTGTCCCGGTCGGGGTGAAAAATGATTCGTGTTTTCACATATGTAATGTGCTTAATAGATTATTTCATGGCCCGAATGAGATTGGGAATTGAATTAAATGCTAAAATGAAGCCACGAGTAAGGTTGGGGAATCTGTAATATAAACATAGTGGCATTCAGTTAGAATGTGTTCATTCCTAAGAATAGCAGATATAAGCTATAAGGTTGGATTCTTTTTAACCTTCTGTGGTATAGTGGTTGCGTCTTGACTTAGTAATCATAAGTCCTAGGTTCGAGTACCGATCGGGGTAAAAAATTATTCATGTTCTCACATATGTAATGTGCTTAATAGGTTATTTCATGGCAAAAATGAGATTGTAATTGAATTAAATGCTAAAATGATGCCATGAGTGAGGTTGGGGTATCTGTAATATGAACATAGTGGCATTCAGTTAGAATGCGTTCATTCCTAAGTATAACAGATATAAGCTATAAGGTTGGATTCCTTTTAACCTTCTGTGGTGTAGTGGTAGCGCCTTGACTTAGTAATCATATTTACAAGGTTCGAGTCCTGGGCGGGGTAAAAAATGATTCATGTGTTCACTTATGCAATGTGCTTAATAGATTATTTCATGGCCCGAATGAGATTGGGAATTAAATTGAATGCTAAAATGAAGCCACGAGTGAGGTTGGGGAATCTGTAATATGAACATAGTGGCATTCAGTTAGAATGCATTCATTCCTAAGTATAGCAGATATAAGCTATAAGGTTGGATTCCTTTTAACCTTCTGTGGTGAAGTGGTAGCACCTTGACTTAGCAATCATAAGTCCTAGGTTCTAGTCCCGGTCGGGGTAAGAAATGATTCATGTTTTCACATATGTAATGTGCTTAATAGATTATTTCATGGCCCGAATGAGATTGGGAATTGTATTAAATGCTAAAATGAAGCCAGGAGTGAGGTTGGGGAATCTGTAATATGAACATAGTGGCATTCAGTTAGAATGCGTTCATTCCTAAGTATAGCAGATATAAGCTATAAAGTTGGATTCCTTTTAACCTTCTGTGGTGTAGTGGTAGCGCCTTGACTTAGTAATCATAAGTCCTAGGTTCGAGTCCCGGTCGGGGTAAAAAATGATTCATGTTTTCACATATGTAATGTGCTTAATAGATTATTTCATGGCCCGAATGAGATTGGGAATTGAATTAAATGCTAAAATGAAGCCATGAGTGAGGTTGGGGAATCTGTAATATGAACATAGTGGCATTCAGTTAGAATTCGTTCATTCCTAAGTATAGCAGATATAAGCTATAAGGTTGGATTCCTTTTAACCTTCTGTGGTGTAGTGGTAGCGCCTTGACTTAGTAATCATAAGTCCTAGGTTTGAGTCCCGGTCGGGGAAAATAATGATTCGTGTTTTCACATATGTAATGTGATTTAGATTATTTCATGGCCCGAATGAGATTGGGAATTGAATTAAATACTAAAATGAAGCCACGAGTGAGGTTGGGGAATCTGTAATATGAACATAGTGGCATTCAGTTAGAATGCATTCATTCCAAAGTATAGCAGATATAAGCTATAAGGATTGGATTCTTTTTAACCTTTTGTGGTGTATTGGTAGCGCCTTGACTTAGTAATCATAAGTCCTAGGTTTGAGTCCAGGTCGGGGTAAAATATGATTCATGTTTTCACATATGTAATGTGCTTAATAGATTATTTCATGGCCCGAATGAGATTGGGAATAGAATTAAATGCTAAAATGAAGCCACGAGTAAGGTTGGGGAATCTGTAATATGAACATAGTGGCATTCAGTTAGAATGCGTTCATTCCTAAGTATAACAGATATAAGCTATAAGGTTGGATTCCTTTTAACCTTCTGTGGTGTAGTGGTACCGTATGACATAGTAATCAAATTTCCTAGGTTCGAGTCCCGGTCGTGGTAAAAAATGATTCATGTGTTCACTTATGTAATGTGCTTAATAGATTATTTCATGGCCCGAATGAGATTGGGAATTGAATTAAATGCTAAATGAAGCCACGAGTGAGGTTGGGGAATCTGTAATATGAACATAGTGGCATTCAGTTAGAATTCGTTCATTCCTAAGTATAGCAGATATAAGCTATAAGGATGGATTCCTTTTAACCCTCTGTGGTGTAGTGGTAGCACCTTGACTTAGTAATCATAAGTCCTAGGTTCGAGTCCCGGTCGGGGTAAAAAATGATTCATGTTTTCACATATGTAATGTGCTTAATAGATTATTTCATGTCCCGAATGAGATTGGGAATTGAATTGAATGCTAAAATGAAGCCAAGAGTGAGGTTGGGGAATCTGTAATATGAACATAGTGGCATTCAGTTAGAATGCGATCATTCCTAAGTATAGCATATATAAGCTATAAGGTTGGATTCCTTGAAACCTTCTGTGGTGTATTGGTAGCGCCTTGACTTAGTAATCATAAGTCCTAGGTTCGAGTCTAGGTTGGGGTTAAATAATGATTCATGTTTTCACATATGCAATGTGCTTAATAGATTATTTCATGGCCCGAATGAGATTGGGAATTGAATTAAATACTAAAATGAAGCCACGAGTGAGGTTGGGGAATCTGTAATATGAACATAGTGGCATTCAGTTAGAATGCATTCATTCCAAAGTATAGCAGATATAAGCTATAAGGATTGGATTCTTTTTAACCTTCTGTCGTGAATTGGTAGCGCCTTGACTTAGTAATCATAAGTCCTAGTTTCGAGTCCCGGTCGGGGTAAAATATGATTCATGTTTTCACATATGTAATGTGCTTAATAGATTATTTCATGGCCCGAATGAGATTGGGAATTGACTTAAATGCTAAAATGAAGCCAGGAGTGAAGTTGAGGAATCTGTAATATGAACATAGTGGTATTCAGTTAGAATGCGTTCATTCCTATGTATAGCAGATATAAGCTATAAGGTTGGATTCCTTTTAACCTTCTGTGGTGTAGTGGTAGCGCCTTGACTTAGTAATCATAAGTCCTAGGTTCTAGTCCCGGTCGGGGTAAAAAATGATTCATGTTTTCACATATGTAATGTGCTTAATAGATTATTTCATGGCCCGAATGAGATTGGGAATTGAATTAGATGCTAAAATGAAGCCACAAGTGAGGTTGGGGAATCTGTAATATGAACATAGTGGCATTCAGTTAGAATGCGTTCATTCCTAAGTATAGCAGATATAAGCTATAAGGTTGGATTCCTTTTAACCTTCTGTGGTGTAGTGGTAGCGCATTGACTTAGTAATCATAAGTCCTAGGTTCGAGTCCCGGTCGGGGTAAAAAATGATTCATGTTTTCACATATGTAATGTGCTTAATAGATTGTTTCATGGCCCGAATGAGATTGGGAATCGAATTAATTGCTAAAATGAAGCCACGAGTGAGGTTGGGGAATCTGTAATATGAACATAGTGGCATCCAGTTAGAATGCGTTCATTCCTAAGTATAGCAGATATAAGCTATAAGGTTGGATTCCTTTTAACTTTCCGTGGTGTAGTGGTAGCGCCTTGACTTAGTAATCATAAGACCTAGGTTCGAGTCCCGGACGGGCAAAAAAACAATTCATGTTTTCACATATGTAATGTGCTTCATAGATTATTTCATGGCCCGAATGAGATTGTGAATTGAATTAAATGCTAAAATGAAGCCACGATTGAGGTTGGGGAATCTGTAATATGAACATTATAGCGTCATTAAGTTTGGATGCGTTCATTCCTAAGTATAGCAGATATAAGCTATAAGGTTGGATTCCTTTTAAGCTTCTGTGGTGTAGTGGTAGCGCCTTGACTTAGTAATCATAAGTCCTAGGTACGAGTCTCTTTTCGGGGTAAAAAATGATTCATGTTTTCACATATGTAATGTGCTTAATAGATTATTTCATGGCCCGAATGAGATTGGGAATTGAATTAAATGCTAAAATGAAACCACGAGTAAGGTTGGGGTATCTGTAATATTAACATAGTGGCAATCAGTTTGAATGCGTTCATTCCTTTGTATAGCAGATATAAGCTATAAGGTTGGATTCCTTTTAGCCTTCTGTGGTGTAGTGGTAGCCCCTTGACTTAGTAATCATAAGTCCTAGGTTCGAGTCCAGATCAGGGTAAAAAATGATTCATGTTTTCACATATGTAATATGCTTAATAGATTATTTCATGGCCCGAATGAGATTGGAATTGAATTAATTGCTAAAATGAAGCCACGAGTGAGGTTGGGGAATCTGTAATATGAACATAGAGGCATTCAGTTAGAATGCATTCATTCCTAAGTATAGCAGATATAAGCTATAAGGATGGATTCCTTTTAACCCTCTGTGGTGTAGTAGTAGCACCTTGACTTAGTAATCATAAGTCCTAGGTTCGAGTCCCTGTCGGGGTAAAAAATGATTCATGTTTTCACATATGTAATGTGCTTAATAGATTATTTCATGTCCCGAATGAGATTGGGAATTGAATTGAATGCTAAAATGAAGCCACGAGTGAGGTTGGGAAATCTGTAATATGAACATAGTGGCATTCAGTTAGAATGCGTTCATTCCTAAGTATAGCATATATAAGCTATAAGGTTGGATTCCTTTTAACCTTCTGTGGTGTATTGGTAGCGCCTTGACTTAGTAATCATAAGTCCTAGGTTCGAGTCCAGTTTGGGGTTAAAAAATGATTCATATTTTCACATATGTAATGTGCTTAATAGATTATATCATGGCCCGAATGAGATTGGGAATTGAATTAAATGCTAAAATGAAGCCACAAGTGAGGTTGAGGAATCTGTAATATGAAGATAGTGGCATTCAGTTAGAATGCGTTCATTCCTAAGCATAGCAGATATAAGCTATAAGGTTTTATTCCTTTTAACCTTCTGTGGTGTAGTGGTAGCGCCTTGACTTAGTATTCATAAGTCCTAGGTTCGAGTCCCGGTCAGGGTAAAAAATGATTCATGTTTTCACATATGTAATGTGCTTAATAGATTATTTCATGGCCCGAATGAGATTGGGAATTGAATTAAATGCTAAATGAAGCCACGAGTGAGGTTGGGGAATCTGTAATATGAACATAGAGGCATTCAGTTAGAATGCATTCATTCCTAAGTATAGCAGATATAAGCTATAAGGATGGATTCCTTTTAACCCTCTGTGGTGTAGTAGTAGCACCTTGACTTAGTAATCATAAGTCCTAGTTTCGAGTCCCGGTCGAGGTAAAAAATGATTCATGTTTTCACATATGTAATGTGCTTAATAGATTATTTCATGGCCCGAATGAGATTGGGAATTGAATTAAATGCCAAAATGAAGCCACGAGTGAGGTTGGGGAATCTGTAATATGAACATAGTGGCATTCAGTTAGAATGCATTCACTCCTAAGTATAGCAGACATAAGCTATAAGGTTGGATTCCTTTTAACCTTCTGTGGTGTAGTGGTAGTGCCTTGACTTAGTAATCATAAGTCCTAGGTTCGAGTCCCGGTCGGGGTAAAAAATGATTCATGTTTTCACATATGTAATGTGCTTAATAGATTATTTCATGGCCCGAATGAGATTGGGAATTGAATTAAATGCTAAAATGAAGCCACGAGTTAGGTTGGGGAATCTGTAATATGAACATAGTGGCATTTAGTTAGAATGCGTTCATTCCTAAGTATAGCAGATATAAGCTATAAGGTTGGATTCCTTTTAAGCTTCTGTGGTGCATTTGTAGCGCCTTGACTTAGCAATCATAAGTCCTAGGTTCGAGTCCAGGTCGGGGTAAAAAATGAGTTATGTTTTCACTTATGTAATGTGCTTAATAGATTATTTCATGGCCCGAATGAGATTGGGAATTGAATTAAATGCTAACATGAAGTGACGAATGAGGTTGGGAAATCTGTAATATGAACATAGTGGCATTCAGTTAGAATGCGTTCATTCCTAAGTATAGCAGATATAAGCTATAAGGTTGGAATCCTTTTAACCTTCTGTGGTGTATTGGTAGCGCCTTGACTTAGTAATCATAAGTCCTAGGTTCGAGTCCAGTTTGGGGTTAAAAAATGATTCATATTTTCACATATGTAATGTGCTTAATAGATTATATCATGGCCCGAATGAGATTGGGAATTGAATTAAATGCCAAAATGAAGCCACGAGTGAGGTTGGGGAATCTGTAATATGAACATAGTGGCATTCAGTTAGAATGCATTCAGTCCTAAGTATAGCAGACATAAGCTATAAGGTTGGATTCCTTTTAACCTTCTGTGGTGTAGTGGTAGTGCCTTGACTTAGTAATCATAAGTCCTAGGTTCGAGTCCCGGTCGGGGTAAAAAATTATTCATGTTTTCACATAAGTAATGTGCTTAATAGATTATTTCATGGCCCGAATGAGATTGGGAATTGAATTAAATGCTAAAATGAAGCCACGAGTTAGGTTGGGGAATCTGTAATATGAACATAGTAGCATTTAGTTAGAATGCGTTCATTCCTAAGTATAGCAGATATAAGCTATAAGGTTGGATTCCTTTTAAGCTTCTGTGGTGTATTTGTAGCGCCTTGACTTAGCAATCATAAGTCCTAGGTTCGAGTCCAGGTCGGGGTAAAAAATGAGTTATGTTTTCACTTATATAATGTGCTTAATAGATTATTTCATGGCCCGAATGAGATTGGGAATTGAATTAAATGCTAACATGAAGTGACGAATGAGGTTGGGAATCTGTAATATGAACATAGTGGCATTCAGTTAGAATGCGTTTATTCCTAAGTATAGCAGATATAAGTTATAAGGTTGGATTCCTTTTAACCTTCTGTGGTGTAGTGGTAGCGCCTTGACATAGTAATCATATTTCCTAGGTTCGAGTCCTGGTCGGGGTAAAAAATGATTCATGTTTTCATATATGTAATGTGCTTAATAGATTATTTCATGGCCCGAATGAGATTGGGAATTGAATTAAATGCAAAAATGAAACCACGAGTAAGGTTGGGGTATCTGTAATATTAACATAGTGGCAATCAGTTTGAATGCGTTCATTCCTTTGTATAGCAGATATAAGCTATAAGGTTGGATTCCTTTTAGCCTTCTGTGGTGTAGTGGTAGCCCCTTGACTTAGTAATCATAAGTCCTAGGTTCGAGTCCAGATTGGGGTAAAAAATGATTCATGTTCTCACATATGTAATATGCTTAATAGATTATTTCATGGCCCGAATGAGATTGGAATTGAATTAATTGCTAAAATGAAGCCATGAGTGAGGTTGGGGTATCTGTAATATGAACATAGTGGCATTCAGTTAGAATGCGTTCATTCCTAAGTATAACAGATATAAGCTATAAGGTTGGATTCCTTTTAACCTTCTGTGGTGTAGTGGTAGCGCCTTGACATAGTAATCATATTTCCTAGGTTTGAGTCCCGGTCGGGGTAAAAAATGATTCATGTGTTCACTTATGTAATGTGCTTAACAGATTATTTCATGGCCCGAATGAGATTGGGAATTGAATTAAATGCTAAATGAAGCCACGAGTGAGGTTGGGGAATCTGTAATATGAACATAGAGGCATTCAGTTAGAATGCATTCATTCCTAAGTATAGCAGATATAAGCTATAAGGATGGATTCCTTTTAACCCTCTGTGGTGTAGTAGTAGCACCTTGACTTAGTAATCATAAGTCCTAGGTTCGAGTCCCGGTCGGGGTAAAAAATGATTCATGTTTTCACATATGTAATGTGCTTAATAGATTATTTCATGTCCTGAATGAGATTGGGAATTGAATTGAATGCTAAAATGAAGCCACGAGTGAGGTTGGGAAATCTTTAATATGAACATAGTGGCATTCAGTTAGAATGCGTTCATTCCTAAGTATAGCATATATAAGCTATAAGGTTGGATTCCTTTTAACCTTCTGTGGTGTATTGGTAGCGCCTTGACTTAGTAATCATAAGTCCTAGGTTCGAGTCCAGTTTGGGGATAAAAAATGATTCTTATTTTCACATATGTAATGTGCTTAATAGATTATATCATGGCCCGAATGAGATTGGGAATTGAATTAAATGCTAAATGAAGCCACGAGTGAGGTTGGGGAATCTGTAATATGAACATAGAGGCATTCAGTTAGAATGCATTCATTCCTAAGTATAGCAGATATAAGCTATAAGGTTGGATTCCTTTTAACCTTCTGTGGTGTAGTGGTAGCGCCTTGTCTTAGTATTCATAAGTCCTAGGTTCGAGTCCCGGTCGGGGTAAAAAATGATTCATGTTTTCACATATGTAATGTGCTTAATAGATTATTTCATGGCCCGAATGAGATTGGGAATTGAATTAAATGCTAAATGAAGCCACGAGTGAGGTTGGGGAATCTGTAATATGAACATAGAGGCATTCAGTTAGAATGCATTCATTCCTAAGTATAGCAGATATAAGCTATAAGGTTGGATTCCTTTTAACCTTCTGTGGTGTAGTGGTAGTGCCTTGACTTAGTAATCATAAGTCCTAGGTTCGAGTCCCGGTCGGGGTAAAAAATGATTCATGTTTTCACATATGTAATGTGCTTAATAGATTATTTCATGGCCCGAATGAGATTGGGAATTGAATTAAATGCTAAAATGAAGCCACGAGTTAGGTTGGGGAATCTGTAATATGAACATAGTGGCATTTAGTTAGAATGCGTTCATTCCTAAGTATAGCATATATAAGCTATAAGGTTGGATTCCTTTTAAGCTTCTGTGGTGTATTTGTAGCGCCTTGACTTAGCAATCATAAGTCCTAGGTTCGAGTCCAGGTCGGGGTAAAAAATGAGTTATGTTTTCACTTATGTAATGTGCTTAATAGATTATTTCATGGCCCGAATGAGATTGGGAATTGAATTAAATGCTAACATGAAGTGACGAATAAGGATGGGGAATCTGTAATATGAACATAGTGGCATTCAGTTAGAATGCGTTTATTCCTAAGTATAGCAGATATAAGTTATAAGGTTGGATTCCTTTTAACCTTCTGTGGTGTAGTGGTAGCGCCTTGACATAGTAATCATATTTCCTAGGTTCGAGTCCAGGTCGGGGTAAAAAATGATTCATGTTTTCATATATGTAATGTGCTTAATAGATTATTTCATGGCCCGAATGATATTGGGAATTGAATTAAATGCTAAAATGAAGCCACGAGTTAGGCTGGGGAATCTGTAATATGAACATAGTGGCATTCAGTTAGAATGCGTTCATTCCTAAGTATAGCAGATATAAGCTAAAAGGTTGGATTCTTTTTAACCTTCTGTGGTAAAGTGGTTGCGTCTTGACTTAGTAATCATAAGTCCTAGGTTCGAGTACCGATCGGGGTTAAAAATTATTCATGTTTTCACATATGTAATGTGCTTAATAGATTATTTCATGGCAAAAATGAGATTGGAATTGAATTAAATGCTAAAATGAAGCCATGAGTGAAGTTGGGGTATCTGTAATATGAACATAGTGGCATTCAGTTAGAATGCTTTCATTCCTAAGTATAACAGATATAAGCTATAAGGTTGGATTCCTTTTAACCATCTGTGGTGTAGTGGTAGCGCCTTGACTTAGTAATCATAAGTCCTAGGTTCGTGTCCCGGTCGGGGTGAAAAATGATTCGTGTTTTCACATATGTAATGTGCTTAATAGATTATTTCATGGCCCGAATGAGATTGGGAATTGAATTAAATGCTAAAATGAAGCCACGAGTAAGGTTGGGGAATCTGTAATATAAACATAGTGGCATTCAGTTAGAATGTGTTCATTCCTAAGAATAGCAGATATAAGCTATAAGGTTGGATTCTTTTTAACCTTCTGTGGTATAGTGGTTGCGTCTTGACTTAGTAATCATAAGTCCTAGGTTCGAGTACCGATCGGGGTAAAAAATTATTCATGTTCTCACATATGTAATGTGCTTAATAGGTTATTTCATGGCAAAAATGAGATTGTAATTGAATTAAATGCTAAAATGATGCCATGAGTGAGGTTGGGGTATCTGTAATATGAACATAGTGGCATTCAGTTAGAATGCGTTCATTCCTAAGTATAACAGATATAAGCTATAAGGTTGGATTCCTTTTAACCTTCTGTGGTGTAGTGGTAGCGCCTTGACTTAGTAATCATATTTACAAGGTTCGAGTCCTGGGCGGGGTAAAAAATGATTCATGTGTTCACTTATGCAATGTGCTTAATAGATTATTTCATGGCCCGAATGAGATTGGGAATTAAATTGAATGCTAAAATGAAGCCACGAGTGAGGTTGGGGAATCTGTAATATGAACATAGTGGCATTCAGTTAGAATGCATTCATTCCTAAGTATAGCAGATATAAGCTATAAGGTTGGATTCCTTTTAACCTTCTGTGGTGAAGTGGTAGCACCTTGACTTAGCAATCATAACTCCTAGGTTCTAGTCCCGGTCGGGGTAAGAAATGATTCATGTTTTCACATATGTAATGTGCTTAATAGATTATTTCATGGCCCGAATGAGATTGGGAATTGTATTAAATGCTAAAATGAAGCCACGAGTGAGGTTGGGGAATCTGTAATATGAACATAGTGGCATTCAGTTAGAATGCGTTCATTCCTAAGTATAGCAGATATAAGCTATAAAGTTGGATTCCTTTTAACCTTCTGTGGTGTAGTGGTAGCGCCTTGACTTAGTAATCATAAGTCCTAGGTTCGAGTCCCGGTCGGGGTAAAAAATGATTCATGTTTTCACATATGTAATGTGCTTAATAGATTATTTAATGGCCCGAATGAGATTGGGAATTGAATTAAATGCTAAAATGAAGCCATGAGTGAGGTTGGGGAATCTGTAATATGAACATAGTGGCATTCAGTTAGAATTCGTTCATTCCTAAGTATAGCAGATATAAGCTATAAGGTTGGATTCCTTTTAACCTTCTGTGGTGTAGTGGTAGCGCCTTGACTTAGTAATCATAAGTCCTAGGTTTGAGTCCCGGTCGGGGAAAATAATGATTCGTGTTTTCACATATGTAATGTGATTTAGATTATTTCATGGCCCGAATGAGATTGGGAATTGAATTAAATACTAAAATGAAGCCACGAGTGAGGTTGGGGAATCTGTAATATGAACATAGTGGCATTCAGTTAGAATGCATTCATTCCAAAGTATAGCAGATATAAGCTATAAGGATTGGATTCTTTTTAATCTTTTGTGGTGTATTGGTAGCGCCTTGACTTAGTAATCATAAGTCCTAGGTTCGAGTCCAGGTCGGGGTAAAATATGATTCATGTTTTCACATATGTAATGTGCTTAATAGATTATTTCATGGCCCGAATGAGATTGGGAATAGAATTAAATGCTAAAATGAAGCCACGAGTAAGGTTGGGGATTCTGTAATATGAACATAGTGGCATTCAGTTAGAATGTAATCATTCCTAAGTATAACAGATATAAGCTATAAGGTTGGATTCCTTTTAACCTTCTGTGGTGTAGTGGTACCGTATGACATAGTAATCAAATTTCCTAGGTTCGAGTCCCGGTCGTGGTAAAAAATGATTCATGTGTTCACTAATGTAATGTGCTTAATAGATTATTTCATGGCCCGAATGAGATTGGGAATTGAATTAAATGCTAAATGAAGCCACGAGTGAGGTTGGGGAATCTGTAATATGAACATAGTGGCATTCAGTTAGAATTCGTTCATTCCTAAGTATAGCAGATATAAGCTAAAAGGATGGATTCCTTTTAACCCTCTGTGGTGTAGTGGTAGCACCTTGACTTAGTAATCATAAGTCCTAGGTTCGAGTCCCGGTCGGGGTAAAAAATGATTCATGTTTTCACATATGTAATGTGCTTAATAGATTATTTCATGTCCCGAATGAGATTGGGAATTGAATTGAATGCTAAAATGAAGCCAAGAGTGAGGTTGGGGAATCTGTAATATGAACATAGTGGCATTCAGTTAGAATGCGATCATTCCTAAGTATAGCATATATAAGCTATAAGGTTGGATTCCTTGTAACCTTCTGTGGTGTATTGGTAGCGCCTTGACTTAGTAATCATAAGTCCTAGGTTCGAGTCTAGGTTGGGGTTAAATAATGATTCATGTTTTCACATATGCAATGTGCTTAATAGATTATTTCATGGCCCGAATGAGATTGGGAATTGAATTAAATACTAAAATGAAGCCACGAGTGAGGTTGGGGAATCTGTAATATGAACATAGTGGCATTCAGTTAGAATGCATTCATTCCAAAGTATAGCAGATATAAGCTATAAGGATTAGATTCTTTTTAACCTTCTGTCGTGAATTGGTAGCGCCTTGACTTAGTAATCATAAGTCCTAGTTTCGAGTCCCGGTCGGGGTAAAATATGATTCATGTTTTCACATATGTAATGTGCTTAATAGATTATTTCATGGCCCGAATGAGATTGGGAATTGACTTAAATGCTAAAATGAAGCCAGGAGTGAAGTTGAGGAATCTGTAATATGAACATAGTGGTATTCAGTTAGAATGCGTTCATTCCTATGTATAGCAGATATAAGCTATAAGGTTGGATTCCTTTTAACCTTCTGTGGTGTAGTGGTAGCGCCTTGACTTAGTAATCATAAGTCCTAGGTTCTAGTCCCGGTCGGGGTAAAAAATGATTCATGTTTTCACATATGTAATGTGCTTAATAGATTATTTCATGGCCCGAATGAGATTGGGAATTGAATTAGATGCTAAAATGAAGCCACAAGTGAGGTTGGGGAATCTGTAATATGAACATAGTGGCATTCAGTTAGAATGCGTTCATTCCTAAGTATAGCAGATATTAGCTATAAGGTTGGATTCCTTTTAACCTTCTGTGGTGTAGTGGTAGCGCATTGACTTAGTAATCATAAGTCCTAGGTTCGAGTCCCGGTCGGGGTAAAAAATGATTCATGTTTTCACATATGTAATGTGCTTAATAGATTGTTTCATGGCCCGAATGAGATTGGGAATCGAATTAATTGCTAAAATGAAGCCACGAGTGAGGTTGGGGAATCTGTAATATGAACATAGTGGCATCCAGTTAGAATGCGTTCATTCCTAAGTATAGCAGATATAAGCTATAAGGTTGGATTCCTTTTAACTTTCCGTGGTGTAGTGGTAGCGCCTTGACTTAGTAATCATAAGACCTAGGTTCGAGTCCCGGACGGGCTAAAAAACAATTCATGTTTTCACATATGTAATGTGCTTCATAGATTATTTCATGGCCCGAATGAGATTGTGAATTGAATTAAATGCTAAAATGAAGCCACGATTGAGGTTGGGGAATCTGTAATATGAACATTATAGCGTCATTAAGTTTGGATGCGTTCATTCCTAAGTATAGCAGATATAAGCTATAAGGTTGGATTCCTTTTAAGCTTCTGTGGTGTAGTGGTAGCGCCTTGACTTAGTAATCATAAGTCCTAGGTACGAGTCTCTTTTCGGGGTAAAAAATGATTCATGTTTTCACATATGTAATGTGCTTAATAGATTATTTCATGGCCCGAATGAGATTGGGAATTGAATTAAATGCTAAAATGAAACCACGAGTAAGGTTGGGGTATCTGTAATATTAACATAGTGGCAATCAGTTTGAATGCGTTCATTCCTTTGTATAGCAGATATAAGCTATAAGGTTGGATTCCTTTTAGCCTTCTGTGGTGTAGTGGTAGCCCCTTGACTTAGTAATCATAAGTCCTAGGTTCGAGTCCAGATCAGGGTAAAAAATGATTCATGTTCTCACATATGTAATATGCTTAATAGATTATTTCATGGCCCGAATGAGATTGGAATTGAATTAATTGCTAAAATGAAGCCACGAGTGAGGTTGGGGAATCTGTAATATGAACATAGAGGCATTCAGTTAGAATGCATTCATTCCTAAGTATAGCAGATATAAGCTATAAGGATGGATTCCTTTTAACCCTCTGTGGTGTAGTAGTAGCACCTTGACTTAGTAATCATAAGTCCTAGGTTCGAGTCCCTGTCGGGGTAAAAAATGATTCATGTTTTCACATATGTAATGTGCTTAATAGATTATTTCATGTCCCGAATGAGATTGGGAATTGAATTGAATGCTAAAATGAAGCCACGAGTGAGGTTGGGAAATCTGTAATATGAACATAGTGGCATTCAGTTAGAATGCGTTCATTCCTAAGTATAGCATATATAAGCTATAAGGTTGGATTCCTTTTAACCTTCTGTGGTGTATTGGTAGCGCCTTGACTTAGTAATCATAAGTCCTAGGTTCGAGTCCAGTTTGGGGTTAAAAAATGATTCATATTTTCACATATGTAATGTGCTTAATAGATTATATCATGGCCCGAATGAGATTGGGAATTGAATTAAATGCTAAAATGAAGCCACAAGTGAGGTTGAGGAATCTGTAATATGAAGATAGTGGCATTCAGTTAGAATGCGTTCATTCCTAAGCATAGCAGATATAAGCTATAAGGTTTTATTCCTTTTAACCTTCTGTGGTGTAGTGGTAGCGCCTTGACTTAGTATTCATAAGTCCTAGGTTCGAGTCCCGGTCAGGGTAAAAAATGATTCATGTTTTCACATATGTAATGTGCTTAATAGATTATATCATGGCCCGAATGAGATTGGGAATTGAATTAAATGCTAAAATGAAGCCACAAGTGAGGTTGAGGAATCTGTAATATGAAGATAGTGGCATTCAGTTAGAATGCGTTCATTCCTAAGTATAGCAGATATAAGCTATAAGGTTGGATTCCTTTTAACCTTCTGTGGTGTAGTGGTAGCGCCTTGACTTAGTATTCATAAGTCCTAGGTTCGAGTCCCGGTCGGGGTAAAAAATGATTCATGTTTTCACATATGTAATGTGCTTAATAGATTATTTCATGGCCCGAATGAGATTGGGAATTGAATTAAATGCTAAATGAAGCCACGAGTGAGGTTGGGGAATCTGTAATATGAACATAGAGGCATTCAGTTAGAATGCATCCATTCCTAAGTATAGCAGATATAAGCTATAAGGATGGATTCCTTTTAACCCTCTGTGGTGTAGTAGTAGCACCTTGACTTAGTAATCATAAGTCCTAGGTTCGAGTCCTGGTCGGGGTAAAAAATGATTCATGTTTTCACATATGTAATGTGCTTAATAGATTATTTCATGGCCCGAATGAGATTGGGAATTGAATTAAATGCCAAAATGAAGCCACGAGTGAGGTTGGGGAATCTGTAATATGAACATAGTGGCATTCAGTTAGAATGCATTCATTCCTAAGTATAGCAGACATAAGCTATAAGGTTGGATTCCTTTTAACCTTCTGTGGTGTAGTGGTAGTGCCTTGACTTAGTAATCATAAGTCCTAGGTTCGAGTCCCGGTCGGGGTAAAAAATTATTCATGTTTTCACATATGTAATGTGCTTAATAGATTATTTCATGGCCCGAATGAGATTGGGAATTGAATTAAATGCTAAAATGAAGCCACGAGTTAGGTTGGGGAATCTGTAATATGAACATAGTAGCATTTAGTTAGAATGCGTTCATTCCTAAGTATAGCAGATATAAGCTATAAGGTTGGATTCCTTTTAAGCTTCTGTGGTGTATTTGTAGCGCCTTGACTTAGCAATCATAAGTCCTAGGTTCGAGTCCAGGTCGGGGTAAAAAATGAGTTATGTTTTCACTTATATAATGTGCTTAATAGATTATTTCATGGCCCGAATGAGATTGGGAATTGAATTAAATGCTAACATGAAGTGACGAATGAGGTTGGGGAATCTGTAATATGAACATAGTGGCATTCAGTTAGAATGCGTTTATTCCTAAGTATAGCAGATATAAGTTATAAGGTTGGATTCCTTTTAACCTTCTGTGGTGTAGTGGTAGCGCCTTGACATAGTAATCATATTTCCTAGGTTCGAGTCCTGGTCGGGGTAAAAAATGATTCATGTTTTCATATATGTAATGTGCTTAATAGATTATTTCATGGCCCGAATGAGATTGGGAATTGAATTAAATGCAAAAATGAAAGGCCACGAGTAAGGTTGGGGAATCTGTAATATAAACATAGTGGCATTCAGTTAGAATGCGTTCATTCCTAAGAATAGCAGATATAAGCTATAAGGTTGGATTCTTTTTAACCTTCTGTGGTATAGTGGTTGCGTCTTGACTTAGTAATCATAAGTCCTAGGTTCGAGTACCGATCGGGGTAAAAAATTATTCATGTTCTCACATATGTAATGTGCTTAATAGATTATTTCATGGCAAAAATGAGATTGGAATTGAATTAAATGCTAAAATGAAGCCATGAGTGAGGTTGGGGAATCTGTAATATGAACATTGTGGCATTCAGTTAGAATGCGTTCATTCCTAAGTATAGCAGATATAAGCTATAAAGTTGGATTCCTTTTAACCTTCTGTGGTGTAGTGGTAGCGCCTTGACTTAGTAATCATAAGTCCTAGGTTCGAGTCCCGGTCAGGGTAAAAAATGATTCATGTTTTCACATATGTAATGTGCTTAATAGATTATTTCATGGCCCGAATGAGATTGGGAATTGAATTAAATGCTAAAATGAAGCCACGAGTGAGTTTGGGGAATCTGTAATATGAACATAGTGGCATTCAGTTAGAATGCGTTCATTCCTAAGCATAGCTGATATAAGCTATAAGGTTGGATTCCTTTTAACCTTCTGTGGTGTAGTGGTAGCGCCTTGACTTAGTAATCATAAGTCCTAGGTTCGAGTCCCGGTCGGGGTAAAAAACGATTGATGTTTTCACATATGTAATGTGCTTAATAGATTATTTCATGGCCCGAATGAGATTGGGAATTGAATTAAATGCTAAAATGAAGCCACGAGTGAGGTTGGGGAATCTGTAATATGAACATTATAGTGGCATTAAGTTAGGATGCGTTCATTCTTAAGTATAGCAGATATAAGCTATAAGGTTGGATTCCTTTTAAGCTTCTGTGGTGTAGTGGTAGCGCCTTGACTTAGTAATCATAAGTCCTAGGTTCGAGTCCCGGTCGGGGTAAAAAATGATTCATGTTTTCACATATGTAATGTGCTTAATAGATTATTTCATGGCCCGAATGAGATTGGAATTGAATTAAATGCTAAAATGAAGCCATGAGTGAGGTTGGGGTATCTGTAATATGAACATAGTGGCATTCAGTTAGAATGCGTTCATTCCTAATTATAACAGATATAAGCTATAAGGTTGGATTCCTTTTAACCTTCTGTGGTGTAGTGGTAACACCTTGACTTAGTAATCATAAGTCCTAGGTTCGAGTCCCAGTCAGGGTAAAAAATTATTCATTTTTTCATATATGTAATGTGCTTAATAGATTATTTCATGGCCCGAATGAGATTGGGAATTGAATTAAATGCTAAAATGAAGCCACGAGTGACGTTGGGGAATCTGTAATATGAACACAGTGGTAATCAGTTAGAATGCGTTCATTCCTAATTATAGCAGATAAAAGCTATAAGGTTGGATTCCTTTTAAGCTTCTGTGGTGTAGTGATAGCGCCTTGACTTAGTAATCATAAGTCCTAGGTTCGTGTCCCGGTCGGGGTGAAAAATGATTCGTGTTTTCACATATGTAATGTGCTTAATAGATTATTTCATGGCCCGAATGAGATTGGGAATTGAATTAAATGCTAAAATGAAGCCTCGAGTGAGGTTGGGGAATCTGTAATATAAACATAGTGGCATTCAGTTAGAATGCGTTCATTCCTAAGAATAGTAGATATAAGCTATAAGGTTGGATTCTCTTTAACCTTCTGTGGTATAGTGGTTGCGTCTTGACTTAGTAATCATAAGTCCTAGGTTCGAGTACCGATCGGGGTAGAAAATTATTCATGTTCTCACATATGTAATGTGCTTAATAGATTATTTCATGGCCCGAATGAGATTGGGAATTGAATTAAATGCTAAATTGAAGCCAAAGGTGAGGTTGGGGAATCTGTAATATGAACATAGTGGCATTCAGTTAGAATGCGTTCATTCCTAGGTATAGCAGATATAAGCTATTAGGTTGGATTCCTTTTAAGCTTCTGTGGTGTATTTGTAGCGCCTTGAATTAGTAATCATAAGTCCTAGGTTCGAGTCATGGTCGGGGTAAAAAATTATTCATGTTTTCACATATGTAATGTGCTTAATAGATTATTTCATGGCCCGAATGAGATTGGGAACTGACTTAAATGCTAACATGAAGCCACGAATGAGGTCGGGGAATCTGTAATATGAACATAGTGGCATTCAGTTAGAATGCGTTTATTCCTTAGTATAGCAGATATAAGTTATAAGGTTGGATTCCTTTTAACCTTCAGTGGTGTAGTGGTAACGAGTTGACTTAGTAATCATAAGTCCTAGGTTCGAGTCCCGGTCGGGGTAAAAAATGATTCATGTTCTCACATATGTAATGTGCTTAATAGATTATTTCATGGCTCGAATGAGATTGGAATTGAATTAAATGCTAAAATGAAGCCACGAGTAAGGTTGGGGTATCTGTAATATGAACATAGTGGCATTCAGCTAGAATGCGTTCATTCCTAAGTATAACAGATATAAGCTATAAGGCTGGATTCCTTTTAACCTTCTGTGGTGTAGTGGTAGCGCCTTGACTTAATAATCATAAGTCCTAGGTTCGAGTCCCGGTCGAGGCAAAAAATGATTCATGTTTTCACATATTTAATGTGCTTAATAGATTATTTCATGGCCCGAATGAGATTGGGAATTGAATTAAATGCTAAAATGAAGCCACAAGTGAGGTTGGGGAATCTGTAATATGAACATAGTGGCATTCAGTTAGAATGCGTTCATTCCTAAGTATAGCAGATATAAAATATAAGGTTGGATTCCTTTTAAGCTTTTGTGGTGTATTTGTAGCGCCTTGACTTAGCAATCATAAGTCCTAGGTTCGAGTCCAGGTTGGGGTAAAAAATTATTTATGTTTTCACTTATGTAATGTGCTTAATAGATTATTTCATGGCCCAAATGAGATTGGGAATTGAATTAAATGCTAACATGAAGTGGTGAATGAGGTTGGGGAATCTGTAATATGAACATAGTGGCATTCAGTTAGAATGCGTTTATTCCTAAGTATAGCAGTTATAAGTTATAAGGTTGGATTCCTTTTAACCTTCTTTAGTGTAGTGGTAACACCCAGAATTAGTAATCATAAGTCCTAGGTTCGAGTCCCGGTCGGGGTAAAAAATTATTCATGTTTTCACATATGTAATGTGCTTAATAGATTATTTCATGGCCCGAATGAGATTGGGAATTGAATTAACTGCTAACATGAAGCCTCGAATGAGGTTGGGGAATCTGTAATATGAACATAGTGGCATTCAGTTAGAATGCGTTTATTCCTTAGTATAGCAGATATAAGTTATAAGGTTGGATTCCTTTTAACCTTCTGTGGTGTAGTGGTAGCGCCTTGACTTAGTAATCATAAGTCCTAGGTTCGAGTCCCGGTCGGGGTAAAAAATGATTCATGTTTTCACTTATGTAATGTGCTTAATAGATTATTTCATGGCCCGAATGAGATTGGGAATTGAATTAAATGCTAAAATGAAGCCACGAGTGAGGTTGGGGAATCTGTAATATGAACATAGTGGCATTCAGTTAGAATGCGTTCATTCCTAAGTATAGCAGATATAAGCTATAAGGTTGGATTCCTTTTAACCTTCTGTGGTGTAGTGGTAGCGCCTTGACTTAATAATCATAAGTCCTAGGTTAGAGTCCCGGTCGAGGCAAAAAATGATTCATGTTTTCACATATTTAATGTGCTTAATAGATTATTTCATGGCCCGAATGAGATTGGGAATTGAATTAAATGCTAAAATGAAGCCACAAGTGAGGTTGGGGAATCTGTAATATGAACATAGTGGCATTCAGTTAGAATGCGTTCATTCCTAAGTATAGCAGATATAAAATATAAGGTTGGATTCCTTTTAAGCTTTTGTGGTGTATTTGTAGCGCCTTGACTTAGCAATCATAAGTCCTAGGTTCGAGTCCAGGTTGGGGTAAAAAATTATTTATGTTTTCACTTATGTAATGTGCTTAATAGATTATTTCATGGCCCAAATGAGATTGGGAATTGAATTAAATGCTAACATGAAGTGGTGAATGAGGTTGGGGAATCTGTAATATGAACATAGTGGCATTCAGTTAGAATGCGTTTATTCCTAAGTATAGCAGTTATAAGTTATAAGGTTGGATTCCTTTTAACCTTCTTTAGTGTAGTGGTAACACCCTGAATTAGTAATCATAAGTCCTAGGTTCGAGTCCCGGTCGGGGTAAAAAATGATTCATGTTTTCACATATGTAATGTGCTTAATAGATTATTTCATGGCCCGAATGAGATTGGGAATTGAATTAACTGCTAACATGAAGCCTCGAATGAGGTTGGGGAATCTGTAATATGAACATAGTGGCATTCAGTTAGAATGCGTTTATTCCTTAGTATAGCAGATATAAGTTATAAGGTTGGATGCCTTTTAACCTTCTGTGGTGTAGTGGTAGCGCCTTGACTTAGTACTCATAAGTCCTAGGTTCGAGTCCCGGTCGGGGTAAAAAATGATTCATGTTTTCACTTATGTAATGTGCTTAATAGATTATTTCATGGCCCGAATGAGATTGGGAATTGAATTAAATGCTAAAATGAAGCCACGAGTGAGGTTGGGGAATCTGTAATATGAACATAGTGGCATTCAGTTAGAATGCGTTCATTCCTAAGTATAACAGATATAAGCTATAAGGTTGGATTCCTTTTAACCTTCTGTGGTGTAGTGGTAGCGCCTTGACTTAGTAATCACAAGTCCTAGGTTCGAGTCCCGGTCGGGGTAAAATATGATTCATGTTTTCACTTATGTAATGTGCTTAATAGATTATTTCATGGCCCGAATGAGATTGGGAATTGAATTAAATGCTAAAATGAAGCCACGAGTGAGGTTGGGAAATCTGTAATATGAACATAGTGGCATTCAGTTAGAATGCGTTCATTCCTAAGTATAACATATATAAGCTATAAGGTTGGATTCCTTTTAACCTTCTGTGGTGTAGTGGTAGCGCCTTGACTTAGTAATCATTAGTCCTAGGTTCAAGTCCCGGTCAAGGTAAAAAATGATTCATGTTTTCACATATGTAATGTGCTTAATAGATTATTTCATGGCCCGAATGAGATTGGGAATTGAATTAAATGCTAAAATGAAGCCACGAGTGAGGTTGGGGAATCTGTAATATGAACATAGTGGCATTCAGTTAGAATTCGTTCATTCCTAAGTATAGCAGATATAAGCTATAAGGTTGGATTCCTTTTAACCTTCTGTGGTGTAGTGGTAGCGCCTTGACTTAGTAATCATAAGTCCTAGGTTTGAGTCCCAGTCGGGGAAAATAATGATTCATGTTTTCACATATGTAATGTGATTTAGATTATTTCATGGCCCGAATGAGATTGGGAATTGAATTAAATGCTAAAATGAAGCCACGAGTGAGGTTGGGGAATCTGTAATATGAACATAGTGGCATTCAGTTAGAATGCATTCATTCCAAAGTATAGCAGATATAAGCTATAAGGATTGGATTCTTTTTAACCTTCTGTGGTGTATTGGTAGCGCCTTGACTTAGTAATCATAAGTCCTAGGTTCTAGTCCCGGTCGGGGTAAAATATGATTCATGTTTCCACATATGTAATGTGCTTAATAGATTATTCCATGGCCCGAATGAGAATGGGAATTGAATTAAATGCTAAAATGAAGCCAGGAGTGAAGTTGAGGAATCTGTAATATGAACTTAGTGGCATTCAGTTAGAATGCGTTCATTCCTAAGTATAGCAGATATAAGCTATAAGGTTGGATTCCTTTTAACCTTCTGTGGTGTAGTGGTAGCGCCTTGACTTAGTAATCATAAGTCCTAGGTTCGAGTCCCGGTCGGGGTAAAAAATGATTTATGTTTTAACATATGTAATGTGCTTAATAGATTATTTCATGGCCTGAATGAGATTGGAAATTGAATTAAATGCTAAAATGAAGCCACGAGTGAGGTTGGGGAATCTGTAATATGAACATAGTGGCATTCAGTTAGAATGCGTTCATTCCTAAGTATAGCAGATATAAGCTATAAGGTAGGATTCCTTTTAACCTTCTGTGGTGTAGTGGTAGCGCCTTGACTTAGTAATCATAAGTCCTAGGTTCGAGTCCCGGTTGGGGTAAAAAATGATTCATGTTTTCACATATGTAATGTGCTAAATAGATTATTTCATGGCCCGAATGAGATTGGGAATTGAATTAAATGCTAAAATGAAGCCACGAGTGAGGTTGGGGAATCTGTAATATGAAGATAGTGGCATCCAGTTAGAATGCGTTCATTCCTAAGTATAACAGATATAAGCTATAAGGTTGGATTCCTTTTAACCTTCTGTGGTGTAGTGGTAGCGCCTTGACTTAGTAATCATAAGTCCTAGGTTCGAGTCCCGGACGGGCTAAAAAACGATTCATGTTTTCACATATGTAATGTGCTTAATAGATTATTTCATGGCCCGAATGAGATTGGGAATTGAATTAAATGCTAAAATGAAGCCACGAGTGAGGTTGGTGAATCTGTAATATGAACATTATAGTGGCATTCAGTTAGGATGCGTTCATTCCTAAGTATAGCAGTTATAAGCTATAAGGTTGGATTCCTTTTAAGCTTCTGTGGTGTAGTGGTAGCGCCTTGACTTAGTAATCATAAGTCCTAGGTTCGAGTCCCGGTCGGGGTAAAAAATGATTCATGTTTTCACATATGTAATGTGCTTAATAGATTATTTCATGTCCCGAATGAGATTGGGAATTGAATTGAATGCTAAAATGAAGCCACGAGTGAGGTTGGGGAATCTGTAATATGAACATAGTGGCATTCAGTTAGAATGCGTTCATTCCTAAGTATAGCATATATAATCTATAAGGTTGGATTCCTTTTAACCTTCTGTGGTGTATTGGTAGTGACTTGACTTAGTAATCATAAGTCCTAGGTTCGAGTCCAGGTTGGGGTTAAAAACTGATTCATGTTTTCACATATGTAATGTGCTTAATAGATTATTTCATCGCCCGAATGAGATTGGGAATTGAATTAAATGCTAAAATGAAGCCACGAGTGAGGTTGAGGAATCTATAATATGAAGATAGTGGCATTCAGTTAGAATGCGTTCATTCCTAAGTATAGCAGATATAAGCCATAAGGTTGGATTCCTTTTAACCTTCTGTGGTGTAGTGGTAGCTCCTTGACTTAGTAATCATAAGTCCTAGGTTCGAGTCCCGGTCGGGGTAAAAAATGATTCATGTTTTCACATATGTAATGTGCTTAATAGATTATTTCATGGCCCGAATGAGATTGGGAATTGAATTAAATGCTAAAATGAAGCCACGAGTGAGGTTGGGGAATCTGTAATATGAACATAGTGGCATTCAGTTAGAATGCGTTCATTCCTAAGTATAGCAGATATAAGCTATAAGGTTGGATTCCTTTTAACCTTCTGTGGTGTAGTGGTAGCGCCTTGACTTAGTAATCATAAGTCCTAGGTTCGAGTCCCGGTCGGGGTAAAAAATGATTCATGTTTTCACATATGTAATGTGCTTAATAGATTATTTCATGGACCGAATGAGATTGGGAATTGAATTAAATGCTAAAATGAAGCCACGAGTTAGGTTGGGGAATCTGTAATATGAACATAGTGGCATTCAGTTAGAATGCGTTCATTCCTAAGTATAGCAGATACAAGCTATAAGGTTGTATTCCTTTTAACCTTCTGTGGTGTAGTGGTAGCGCCTTGACTTAGTAATCATAAGTACTAGGTTCGAGTCCTGCTCGGGGTAAAAAATGATTCATGTTTTCACATATTTAATGTGCTTAATAGATTATTTCATGGCCCGAATGAGCTTGGGAATTGAATTAAATGCTAAAATGAAGCCACAAGTGAGGTTGGGGAATCTGTAATATGAACATAGTGGCATTCAGTTAGAATGCGTTCATTCCTAAGTATAGCAGATATAAGCTATAAGGTTGGATTCCTTTTAAGCTTCTGTGGTGTATTGGTAGCGCCTTGACTTAGCATTCATAAGTCCTAGGTTCGAGTCCAGGTCGGGGTAAAAAATGATTTATGTTTTCACTTATGTAATGTGCTTAATAGATTATTTCATGGCCCGAATGAGATGGGGAATTGAATTAAATGCTAACATGAAGTGACGAATGAGGTTGGGGAATCTGTAATATGAACATAGTGGCATTCAGTTAGAATGCGTTTATTCCTAAGTATAGCAGATATAAGTTATAAGATTGGATTCCTTTTAACCTTCTTTGGTGTAGTGGTAACACCTTGACTTAGTAATCATAAGTCCTAGGTTCGAGTCCCGGTAGGGGTAAAAAATGATTCATGTTTTCATATATGTAATGTGCTTAATAGAATATTTCATGGCCCGAATGAGATTGGGAATTGAATTAAATGCTAAAATGAAGCCACGAGTGCGTTGGGGAATCTGTAATATGAACATAGTGGCATTCAGTTAGAATGCGTTCATTCCTAATTATAGTAGATAAAAGCTATAAGGTTGGATTCCTTTTAAGCTTCTGTGGTGTAGTGGTAGCGCCTTGACTTAGTAATCATAAGTCCTAGGTTCGAGTCCCGGTCGGGGTAAAAAATGATTCATGTTTTCACATATGTAATGTGCTTAATAGATTATTTCATGGCATGAATGAGATTGGAATTGAATTAAATGCTAGAATGAAGCCATGAGTGAGGTTGGGGTATCTGTAATATGAACATAGTGGCATTCAGTTAGAATGCGTTCAATCCTAATTATAACAGATATAAGCTATAAGGTTGGATTTCTTTTAACCTTCTGTGGTGTAGTGGTAACACCTTGACTTAGTAATCATAAGTCCTAGGTTCGAGTCCCAGTCAGGGTAAAAAATTATTCATTTTTTCATATATGTAATGTGCTTAATAGATTATTTCATGGCCCGAATGAGATTGGGAATTGAATTAAATGCTAAAATGAAGCCACGAGTTAGGTTGGGGAATCTGTAATATAAACATAGTGGCATTCAGTTAGAATGCGTTCATTCCTAAGTATAGCAGATATAAGCTATAAGGTTGGATTCTTTTTAACCTTCTGTGGTATAGTGGTTGCGTCTTGACTTAGTAATCATAAGTCCTAGGTTCGAGTACCGATCGGGGTAGAAAATTATTCATGTTCTCACATATGTAATGTGCTTAATAGATTATTTCATGGCAAAAATGAGATTGGAATTGAATTAAATGCTAAAATGAAGCCATGAGTGAGGTTGGGGTATCTGTAATATGAACATAGTGGCATTCAGTTATAATGCGTTCATTCCTAAGTATAACAGATATAAGCTATAAGGTTGGATTCCTTTTAACCTTCTGTGGCGCAGTGGTAGCGCCTTGACTTAGTAATCATATTTCCTAGGTTCGAGTCCCGGTCGGAGTAAAAAATGATTCATGTTTTCACTTATGTAATGTGCTTAATAGATTATTTCATGGCCCAAATGAGATTGGGAATTGAATTGAATGCTAAAATGAAGCCACGAGTGAGGTTGGGGAATCTGTAATATGTACATAGTGGCATTCATTTAGAATGCGTTCATTCCTAAGTATAGCATATATAAGATAAAAGGTTGGATTCCTTTTAACCTTCTGTGGTGTAGTGGTAGCACCTTGACTTAGTAATCATAAGTCCTAGATTCGAGTCCCGGTCGGGGTAAAAAATGATTCATGTTTTCACATATGTAATGTGCTTAATAGATTATTTCATGGCCCGAATGAGATTGGGAATTGAATTAAATGCTAAATGAAGCCACGAGTGAGGTTGGGGAATCTGTAATATGAACATAGAGGCATTCAGTTAGAATGCATCCATTCCTAAGTATAGCAGATATAAGCTATAAGGATGGATTCCTTTTAACCCTCTGTGGTGTAGTAGTAGCACCTTGACTTAGTAATCATAAGTCCTAGGTTCGAGTCCTGGTCGGGGTAAAAAATGATTCATGTTTTCACATATGTAATGTGCTTAATAGATTATTTCATGGCCCGAATGAGATTGGGAATTGAATT
Source organism: Halocaridina rubra (assembly GCA_037179515.1). NCBI lineage: Eukaryota > Metazoa > Arthropoda > Malacostraca > Decapoda > Atyidae > Halocaridina > Halocaridina rubra. The sequence goes on from JAXCGZ010007730.1 coordinate 78,802, forward strand.
AAATGCCAAAATGAAGCCACGAGTGAGGTTGGGGAATCTGTAATATGAACATAGTGGCATTCAGTTAGAATGCATTCATTCCTATGTATAGCAGACATAAGCTATAAGGTTGGATTCCTTTTAACCTTCTGTGGTGTAGTGGTAGTGCCTTGACTTAGTAATCATAAGTCCTAGGTTCGAGTCCCGGTCGGGGTAAAAAATTATTCATGTTTTCACATATGTAATGTGCTTAATAGATTATTTCATGGCCCGAATGAGATTGGGAATTGAATTAAATGCTAAAATGAAGCCACGAGTTAGGTTGGGGAATCTGTAATATGAACATAGTAGCATTTAGTTAGAATGCGTTCATTCCTAAGTATAGCAGATATAAGCTATAAGGTTGGATTCCTTTTAAGCTTCTGTGGTGTATTTGTAGCGCCTTGACTTAGCAATCATAAGTCCTAGGTTCGAGTCCAGGTCGGGGTAAAAAATGAGTTATGTTTTCACTTATATAATGTGCTTAATAGATTATTTCATGGCCCGAATGAGATTGGGAATTGAATTAAATGCTAACATGAAGTGACGAATGAGGTTGGGGAATCTGTAATATGAACATAGTGGCATTCAGTTAGAATGCGTTTATTCCTAAGTATAGCAGATATAAGTTATAAGGTTGGATTCCTTTTAACCTTCTGTGGTGTAGTGGTAGCGCCTTGACATAGTAATCATATTTCCTAGGTTCGAGTCCTGGTCGGGGTAAAAAATGATTCATGTTTTCATATATGTAATGTGCTTAATAGATTATTTCATGGCCCGAATGAGATTGGGAATTGAATTAAATGCAAAAATGAAAGGCCACGAGTTAGGTTGGGGAATCTGTAATATAAACATAGTGGCATTCAGTTAGAATGCGTTCATTCCTAAGAATAGCAGATATAAGCTATAAGGTTGGATTCTTTTTAACCTTCTGTGGTATAGTGGTTGCGTCTTGACTTAGTAATCATAAGTCCTAGGTTCGAGTACCGATCGGGGTAAAAAATTATTCATGTTCTCACATATGTAATGTGCTTAATAGATTATTTCATGGCAAAAATGAGATTGGAATTGAATTAAATGCTAAAATGAAGCCATGAGTGAGGTTGGGGAATCTGTAATATGAACATAGTGGCATTCAGTTAGAATGCGTTCATTCCTAAGTATAGCAGATATAAGCTATAAAGTTGGATTCCTTTTAACCTTCTGTGGTGTAGTGGTAGCGCCTTGACTTAGTAATCATAAGTCCTAGGTTCGAGTCCCGGTCAGGGTAAAAAATGATTCATGTTTTCACATATGTAATGTGCTTAATAGATTATTTCATGGCCCGAATGAGATTGGGAATTGAATTAAATGCTAAAATGAAGCCACGAGTGAGTTTGGGGAATCTGTAATATGAACATAGTGGCATTCAGTTAGAATGCGTTCATTCCTAAGCATAGCTGATATAAGCTATAAGGTTGGATTCCTTTTAACCTTCTGTGGTGTAGTGGTAGCGCCTTGACTTAGTAATCATAAGTCCTAGGTTCGAGTCCCGGTCGGGGTAAAAAACGATTGATGTTTTCACATATGTAATGTGCTTAATAGATTATTTCATGGCCCGAATGAGATTGGGAATTGAATTAAATGCTAAAATGAAGCCACGAGTGAGGTTGGGGAATCTGTAATATGAACATTATAGTGGCATTAAGTTAGGATGCGTTCATTCTTAAGTATAGCAGATATAAGCTATAAGGTTGGATTCCTTTTAAGCTTCTGTGGTGTAGTGGTAGCGCCTTGACTTAGTAATCATAAGTCCTAGGTTCGAGTCCCGGTCGGGGTAAAAAATGATTCATGTTTTCACATATGTAATGTGCTTAATAGATTATTTCATGGCCCGAATGAGATTGGAATTGAATTAAATGCTAAAATGAAGCCATGAGTGAGGTTGGGGTATCTGTAATATGAACATAGTGGCATTCAGTTAGAATGCGTTCATTCCTAATTATAACAGATATAAGCTATAAGGTTGGATTCCTTTTAACCTTCTGTGGTGTAGTGGTAACACCTTGACTTAGTAATCATAAGTCCTAGGTTCGAGTCCCAGTCAGGGTAAAAAATTATTCATTTTTTCATATATGTAATGTGCTTAATAGATTATTTCATGGCCCGAATGAGATTGGGAATTGAATTAAATGCTAAAATGAAGCCACGAGTGACGTTGGGGAATCTGTAATATGAACACAGTGGTAATCAGTTAGAATGCGTTCATTCCTAATTATAGCAGATAAAAGCTAAAAGGTTGGATTCCTTTTAAGCTTCTGTGGTGTAGTGATAGCGCCTTGACTTAGTAATCATAAGTCCTAGGTTCGTGTCCCGGTCGGGGTGAAAAATGATTCGTGTTTTCACATATGTAATGTGCTTAATAGATTATTTCATGGCCCGAATGAGATTGGGAATTGAATTAAATGCTAAAATGAAGCCTCGAGTGAGGTTGGGGAATCTGTAATATAAACATAGTGGCATTCAGTTAGAATGCGTTCATTCCTAAGAATAGTAGATATAAGCTATAAGGTTGGATTCTCTTTAACCTTCTGTGGTATAGTGGTTGCGTCTTGACTTAGTAATCATAAGTCCTAGGTTCGAGTACCGATCGGGGTAGAAAATTATTCATGTTCTCACATATGTAATGTGCTTAATAGATTATTTCATGGCCCGAATGAGATTGGGAATTGAATTAAATGCTAAATTGAAGCCAAAGGTGAGGTTGGGGAATCTGTAATATGAACATAGTGGCATTCAGTTAGAATGCGTTCATTCCTAGGTATAGCAGATATAAGCTATTAGGTTGGATTCCTTTTAAGCTTCTGTGGTGTATTTGTAGCGCCTTGAATTAGTAATCATAAGTCCTAGGTTCGAGTCATGGTCGGGGTAAAAAATTATTCATGTTTTCACATATGTAATGTGCTTAATAGATTATTTCATGGCCCGAATGAGATTGGGAACTGACTTAAATGCTAACATGAAGCCACGAATGAGGTCGGGGAATCTGTAATATGAACATAGTGGCATTCAGTTAGAATGCGTTTATTCCTTAGTATAGCAGATATAAGTTATAAGGTTGGATTCCTTTTAACCTTCAGTGGTGTAGTGGTAACGAGTTGACTTAGTAATCATAAGTCCTAGGTTCGAGTCCCGGTCGGGGTAAAAAATGATTCATGTTCTCACATATGTAATGTGCTTAATAGATTATTTCATGGCTCGAATGAGATTGGAATTGAATTAAATGCTAAAATGAAGCCACGAGTAAGGTTGGGGTATCTGTAATATGAACATAGTGGCATTCAGTTAGAATGCGTTCATTCCTAAGTATAACAGATATAAGCTATAAGGCTGGATTCCTTTTAACCTTCTGTGGTGTAGTGGTAGCGCCTTGACTTAATAATCATAAGTCCTAGGTTCGAGTCCCGGTCGAGGCAAAAAATGATTCATGTTTTCACATATTTAATGTGCTTAATAGATTATTTCATGGCCCGAATGAGATTGGGAATTGAATTAAATGCTAAAATGAAGCCACAAGTGAGGTTGGGGAATCTGTAATATGAACATAGTGGCATTCAGTTAGAATGCGTTCATTCCTAAGTATAGCAGATATAAAATATAAGGTTGGATTCCTTTTAAGCTTTTGTGGTGTATTTGTAGCGCCTTGACTTAGCAATCATAAGTCCTAGGTTCGAGTCCAGGTTGGGGTAAAAAATTATTTATGTTTTCACTTATGTAATGTGCTTAATAGATTATTTCATGGCCCAAATGAGATTGGGAATTGAATTAAATGCTAACATGAAGTGGTGAATGAGGTTGGGGAATCTGTAATATGAACATAGTGGCATTCAGTTAGAATGCGTTTATTCCTAAGTATAGCAGTTATAAGTTATAAGGTTGGATTCCTTTTAACCTTCTTTAGTGTAGTGGTAACACCCAGAATTAGTAATCATAAGTCCTAGGTTCGAGTCCCGGTCGGGGTAAAAAATGATTCATGTTTTCACATATGTAATGTGCTTAATAGATTATTTCATGGCCCGAATGAGATTGGGAATTGAATTAACTGCTAACATGAAGCCTCGAATGAGGTTGGGGAATCTGTAATATGAACATAGTGGCATTCAGTTAGAATGCGTTTATTCCTTAGTATAGCAGATATAAGTTATAAGGTTGGATTCCTTTTAACCTTCTGTGGTGTAGTGGTAGCGCCTTGACTTAGTAATCATAAGTCCTAGGTTCGAGTCCCGGTCGGGGTAAAAAATGATTCATGTTTTCACTTATGTAATGTGCTTAATAGATTATTTCATGGCCCGAATGAGATTGGGAATTGAATTAAATGCTAAAATGAAGCCACGAGTGAGGTTGGGGAATCTGTAATATGAACATAGTGGCATTCAGTTAGAATGCGTTCATTCCTAAGTATAGCAGATATAAGCTATAAGGTTGGATTCCTTTTAACCTTCTGTGGTGTAGTGGTAGCGCCTTGACTTAATAATCATAAGTCCTAGGTTAGAGTCCCGGTCGAGACAAAAAATGATTCATGTTTTCACATATTTAATGTGCTTAATAGATTATTTCATGGCCCGAATGAGATTGGGAATTGAATTAAATGCTAAAATGAAGCCACAAGTGAGGTTGGGGAATCTGTAATATGAACATAGTGGCATTCAGTTAGAATGCGTTCATTCCTAAGTATAGCAGATATAAAATATAAGGTTGGATTCCTTTTAAGCTTTTGTGGTGTATTTGTAGCGCCTTGACTTAGCAATCATAAGTCCTAGGTTCGAGTCCAGGTTGGGGTAAAAAATTATTTATGTTTTCACTTATGTAATGTGCTTAATAGATTATTTCATGGCCCAAATGAGATTGGGAATTGAATTAAATGCTAACATGAAGTGGTGAATGAGGTTGGGGAATCTGTAATATGAACATAGTGGCATTCAGTTAGAATGCGTTTATTCCTAAGTATAGCAGTTATAAGTTATAAGGTTGGATTCCTTTTAACCTTCTTTAGTGTAGTGGTAACACCCTGAATTAGTAATCATAAGTCCTAGGTTCGAGTCCCGGTCGGGGTAAAAAATGATTCATGTTTTCACATATGTAATGTGCTTAATAGATTATTTCATGGCCCGAATGAGATTGGGAATTGAATTAACTGCTAACATGAAGCCTCGAATGAGGTTGGGGAATCTGTAATATGAACATAGTGGCATTCAGTTAGAATGCGTTTATTCCTTAGTATAGCAGATATAAGTTATAAGGTTGGATTCCTTTTAACCTTCTGTGGTGTAGTGGTAGCGCCTTGACTTAGTAATCATAAGTCCTAGGTTCGAGTCCCGGTCGGGGTAAAAAATGATTCATGTTTTCACTTATGTAATGTGCTTAATAGATTATTTCATGGCCCGAATGAGATTGGGAATTGAATTAAATGCTAAAATGAAGCCACGAGTGAGGTTGGGGAATCTGTAATATGAACATAGTGGCATTCAGTTAGAATGCGTTCATTCCTAAGTATAACAGATATAAGCTATAAGGTTGGATTCCTTTTAACCTTCTGTGGTGTAGTGGTAGCGCCTTGACTTAGTAATCACAAGTCCTAGGTTCGAGTCCCGGTCGGGGTAAAATATGATTCATGTTTTCACTTATGTAATGTGCTTAATAGATTATTTCATGGCCCGAATGAGATTGGGAATTGAATTAAATGCTAAAATGAAGCCACGAGTGAGGTTGGGAAATCTGTAATATGAACATAGTGGCATTCAGTTAGAATGCGTTCATTCCTAAGTATAACATATATAAGCTATAAGGTTGGATTCCTTTTAACCTTCTGTGGTGTAGTGGTAGCGCCTTGACTTAGTAATCATTAGTCCTAGGTTCAAGTCCCGGTCAAGGTAAAAAATGATTCATGTTTTCACATATATAATGTGCTTAATAGATTATTTCATGGCCCGAATGAGATTGGGAATTGAATTAAATGCTAAAATGAAGCCACGAGTGAGGTTGGGGAATCTGTAATATGAACATAGTGGCATTCAGTTAGAATTCGTTCATTCCTAAGTATAGCAGATATAAGCTATAAGGTTGGATTCCTTTTAACCTTCTGTGGTGTAGTGGTAGCGCCTTGACTTAGTAATCATAAGTCCTAGGTTTGAGTCCCAGTCGGGGAAAATAATGATTCATGTTTTCACATATGTAATGTGATTTAGATTATTTAATGGCCCGAATGAGATTGGGAATTGAATTAAATGCTAAAATGAAGCCACGAGTGAGGTTGGGGAATCTGTAATATGAACATAGTGGCATTCAGTTAGAATGCATTCATTCCAAAGTATTGCAGATATAAGCTATAAGGATTGGATTCTTTTTAACCTTCTGTGGTGTATTGGTAGCGCCTTGACTTAGTAATCATAAGTCCTAGGTTCTAGTCCCGGTCGGGGTAAAATATGATTCATGTTTTCACATATGTAATGTGCTTAATAGATTATTCCATGGCCCGAATGAGAATGGGAATTGAATTAAATGCTAAAATGAAGCCAGGAGTGAAGTTGAGGAATCTGTAATATGAACTTAGTGGCATTCAGTTAGAATGCGTTCATTCCTAAGTATAGCAGATATAAGCTATAAGGTTGGATTCCTTTTAACCTTCTCTGGTGTAGTGGTAGCGCCTTGACTTAGTAATCATAAGTCCTAGGTTCGAGTCCCGGTCGGGGTAAAAAATGATTTATGTTTTAACATATGTAATGTGCTTAATAGATTATTTCATGGCCTGAATGAGATTGGAAATTGAATTAAATGCTAAAATGAAGCCACGAGTGAGGTTGGGGAATCTGTAATATGAACATAGTGGCATTCAGTTAGAATGCGTTCATTCCTAAGTATAGCAGATATAAGCTATAAGGTAGGATTCCTTTTAACCTTCTGTGGTGTAGTGGTAGCGCCTTGACTTAGTAATCATAAGTCCTAGGTTCGAGTCCCGGTTGGGGTAAAAAATGATTCATGTTTTCACATATGTAATGTGCTAAATAGATTATTTCATGGCCCGAATGAGATTGGGAATTGAATTAAATGCTAAAATGAAGCCACGAGTGAGGTTGGGGAATCTGTAATATGAAGATAGTGGCATCCAGTTAGAATGCGTTCATTCCTAAGTATAACAGATATAAGCTATAAGGTTGGATTCCTTTTAACCTTCTGTGGTGTAGTGGTAGCGCCTTGACTTAGTAATCATAAGTCCTAGGTTCGAGTCCCGGACGGGCTAAAAAACGATTCATGTTTTCACATATGTAATGTGCTTAATAGATTATTTCATGGCCCGAATGAGATTGGGAATTGAATTAAATGCTAAAATGAAGCCACGAGTGAGGTTGGTGAATCTGTAATATGAACATTATAGTGGCATTCAGTTAGGATGCGTTCATTCCTAAGTATAGCAGATATAAGCTATAAGGTTGGATTCCTTTTAAGCTTCTGTGGTGTAGTGGTAGCGCCTTGACTTAGTAATCATAAGTCCTAGGTACGAGTCCCGGTCGGGGTAAAAAATGATTCATGTTTTCACTTATGTAATGTGCTTAATAGATTATTTCATGGCCCGAATGAGATTGGGAATTGAATTAAATGCTAAAATGAAGCCACGAGTAAGGTTGGGGTATCTGTAATATTAACATAGTGGCAATCAGTTTGAATGCGTTCATTCCTAAGTATAGCAGATATAAGCTATAAGGTTGGGTTCCTTTTAACCTTCTGTGGTGTAGTGGTAGCCCCTTGAGTTAGTAATCATAAGTCCTAGGTTCGAGTCCCGATCGGGGTAAAAAATGATTCATGTTCTCACATATGTAATGTGCTTAATAGATTATTTCATGGCTCGAATGAGATTGGAATTGAATTAAATGCTAAAATGAAGCCACGAGTGAGGTTGGGGTATCTGTAATATGAACATAGTGGCATTCAGTTAGAATGCGTTCATTCCTAAGTATAACAGATATAAGCTATAAGGTTGGATTCCTTTTAACATTTCTGTGGTGTAGTGGTAGCACCTTGACATAGTAATCATATTTCCTAGGTTCGAGTCCTGGTCGGGGTAAAAAATGATTCATGTGTTCACTTATGTAATGTGCTTAATAGATTATTTCATGGCCCGAATGAGATTGGGAATTGAATTAAATGCTAAATGAAGCCACGAGTGAGGTTGGGGAATCTGTAATATGAACATAGAGGCATTCAGTTAGAATGCGTTCATTCCTAAGTATAGCAGATACTAGCTATAAGGATGGATTCCTTTTAACCCTCTGTGGTGTAGTGGTAGCACCTTGACTTAGTAATCATAAGTCCTAGGTTCGAGTCCCGGTCGGGGTAAAAAATTATTCATGTTTTCACATATGTAATGTGCTTAATAGATTATTTCATGTCCCGAATGAGATTGGGAATTGAATTGAATGCTAAAATGAAGCCACGAGTGAGGTTGGGGAATCTGTAATATGAACATAGTGGCATTCAGTTAGAATGCGTTCATTCCTAAGTATAGCATATATAATCTATAAGGTTGGATTCCTTTTAACCTTCTGTGGTGTATTGGTAGTGACTTGACTTAGTAATCATATGTCCTAGGTTCGAGTCCAGGTTGGGGTTAAAAACTGATTCATGTTTTCACATATGTAATGTGCTTAATAGATTATTTCATCGCCCGAATGAGATTGGGAATTGAATTAAATGCTAATATGAAGCCACGAGTGAGGTTGAGGAATCTATAATATGAAGATAGTGGCATTCAGTTAGAATGCGTTCATTCCTAAGTATAGCAGATATAAGCCATAAGGTTGGATTCCTTTTAACCTTCTGTGGTGTAGTGGTAGCTCCTTGACTTAGTAATCATAAGTCCTAGGTTCGAGTCCCGGTCGGGGTAAAAAATGATTCATGTTTTCACATATGTAATGTGCTTAATAGATTATTTCATGGCCCGAATGAGATTGGGAATTGAATTAAATGCTAAAATGAAGCCACGAGTGAGGTTGGGGAATCTGTAATATGAACATAGTGGCATTCAGTTAGAATGCGTTCATTCCTAAGTATAGCAGATATAAGCTATAAGGTTGGATTCCTTTTAACCTTCTGTGGTGTAGTGGTAGCGCCTTGACTTAGTAATCATAAGTCCTAGGTTCGAGTCCCGGTCGGGGTAAAAAATGATTCATGTTTTCACATATGTAATGTGCTTAATAGATTATTTCATGGACCGAATGAGATTGGGAATTGAATTAAATGCTAAAATGAAGCCACGAGTTAGGTTGGGGAATCTGTAATATGAACATAGTGGCATTCAGTTAGAATGCGTTCATTCCTAAGTATAGCAGATACAAGCTATAAGGTTGTATTCCTTTTAACCTTCTGTGGTGTAGTGGTAGCGCCTTGACTTAGTAATCATAAGTACTAGGTTCGAGTCCTGCTCGGGGTAAAAAATTATTCATGTTTTCACATATTTAATGTGCTTAATAGATTATTTCATGGCCCGAATGAGCTTGGGAATTGAATTAAATGCTAAAATGAAGCCACAAGTGAGGTTGGGGAATCTGTAATATGAACATAGTGGCATTCAGTTAGAATGCGTTCATTCCTAAGTATAGGAGATATAAGCTATAAGGTTGGATTCCTTTTAAGCTTCTGTGGTGTAGTGGTAGCGCTTTGACTTAGTAATCATAAGTCCTAGGTACGAGTCCAGGTCGGGGTAAAAAAAAATTTATGTTTTCACTTATGTAATGTGCTTAATAGATTATTTCATGGCCCGAATGAGATTGGAATTGAATTAAATGCTAAAATGAAGCCACGAGTGCGTTGGGGAATCTGTAATATGAACATAGTGGCATTCAGTTAGAATGCGTTCATTCCTAATTATAGTAGATAAGAGCTATAAGGTTGGATTCCTTTTAAGCTTCTGTGGTGTAGTGGTAGCGCCTTGACTTAGTAATCATAAGTCCTAGGTTCGAGTCCCGGTCGGGGTAAAAAATGCTTCATGTTTTCACATATGTAATGTGCTTAATAGATTATTTCATGGCCCGAATGAGATTGGAATTGAATTAAATGCTAAAATGAAGCCATGAGTGAGGTTGGTTTATCTGTAATATGAACATAGTGGCATTCAGTTAGAATGCGTTCATTCCTAATTATAACAGATATAAGCTATAAGGTTGGATTCCTTTTAACCTTCTGTGGTGTAGTGGTAACACCTTGACTTAGTAATCATAAGTCCTAGGTTCGAGTCCCAGTCAGGGTAAAAAATTATTCATATTTTCATATATGTAATGTGCTTAATAGATTATTTCATGGCCCGAATGAGATTGGGAATTGAATTAAATGCTAAAATGAAGCCACGAGTAACGTTGGGGAATCTGTAATATGAACACAGTGGTAATCAGTTAGAATGCGTTCATTCCTAATTATAGCAGATAAAAGCTATAAGGTTAGATTCCTTTTAAGCTTCTGTGGAGTAGTGATAGCGCCTTGACTTAGTAATCATAAGTCCTAGGTTCGTGTCCCCGTCGGGGTGAAAAATGATTCGTGTTTTCACATATGTAATGTGCTTAATAGATTATTTCATGGCCCGAATGAGATTGGGAATTGAATTAAATGCTAAAATGAAGCCACGAGTGAGGTTGGGGAATCTGTAATATAAACATAGTGGCATTCAGTTAGAATGCGTTCATTCCTAAGTATAGCAGATATAAGCTATAAGGTTGGATTCTTTTTAACCTTCTGTGGTATAGTGGTTGCGTCTTGACTTAGTAATCATAAGTCCTAGGTTCGAGTACCGATCGGGGTAGAAAATTATTCATGTTCTCACATATGTAATGTGCTTAATAGATTATTTCATGGCAAAAATGAGATTGGAATTGAATTAAATGCTAAAATGAAGCCATAAGTGAGGTTGGGGTATCTGTAATATGAACATAGTGGCATTCAGTTAGAATGCGTTCATTCCTAAGTATAACAGATATAAGCTATAAGGTTGGATTCCTTTTAACCTTCTGTGGCGCAGTGGTAGCGCCTTGACTTAGTAATCATATTTCCTAGGTTCGAGTCCCGGTCGGGGTAGAAAATGATTCATGTGTTCACTTATGTAATGTGCTTAATAGATTATTTCATGGCCCAAATGAGATTGGGAATTGAATTGAATGCTAAAATGAAGCCACGAGTGAGGTTGGGGAATCTGTAATATGTACATAGTGGCATTCAGTTAGAATGCGTTCATTCCTAAGTATAGCATATATAAGCTAAAAGGTTGGATTCCTTTTAACCTTCTGTGGTGTAGTGGTAGCACCTTGACTTAGTAATCATAAGTCCTAGATTCGAGTCCCGGTCGGGGTAAAAAATGATTCATGTTTTCACATATGTAATGTGGTTAATAGATTATTTCATGGCCCGAATGAGATTGGGAATTGAATTAAATGCTAAAATGAAACCACGAGATAGGTTGGGGAATCTGTAATATGAACATAGTGGCATTCAGTTAGAATGCGTTCATTCCTAAGTATAGCAGATATAAGCTATAAGGTTGGATTCGTTTTAACCTTCTGTCGTGAAGTGGTAGCGCCTTGACTTAGCAATCATAAGTCCTAGGTTCTAGTCTTGGTCGGGGTAAGAAATGATTCATGTTTTCACATATGTAATGTGCTTAATAGATTATTTCATGGCCCGAATGAGATTGGGAATTGTATTAAATGCTAAAATGAAGCCACGAGTGAGGTTGGGGAATCTGTAATATGAACATAGTGGCATTCAGTTAGAATGCGTTCATTCCTAAGTATAGCAGATATAAGCTATAAGGTTGGATTCCTTTTAACCTTCTGTGGTGTAGTGGTAGCGCCTTGACTTAGTAATCATAAGTCCTAGGTTCGAGTCCCGGTTGGGGTAAAAAACGATTGATGTTTTCACTTATGTAATGTGCTTAATAGATTATTTCATGGCCCGAATGAGATTGGGAATTGAATTAAATGCTAAAATGAAGCCACGATTGAGGTTGGGGAATCTGTAAGATGAACATTATAGTGGCATTAAGTTAGGATGCGTTCATTCCTAAGTATAGCAGATATAAGCTATAAGGTTGGATTCCTTTTAACGTTCTGTGGTGTAGTGGTAGCGCCTTGACTCAGTAATCATAAGTCCTAGGTTCGAGTCCCGGTCGGGGTAAAAAATGATTCATGTTTTCACATATGTAATGTGCTTAATAGATTATTTCATGGCCTGAATGAGATTGGAATTGAATTAAATGCTAAAATGAAGCCACGAGTGAGGTTGGGGTATCTGTAATATGAACATAGTGGCATTCAGTTAGAATGCGTTCATTCCTAAGTATAGCAGATATAAGCTATAAGGTTGGATTCCCTTTAACCTTCTGTGGTGTAGTGGTAGCACCTTGACTTAGTAATCATAAGTCCTAGCTTCGAGTCCCGGTCGGGGTAAAAAATGATTCATGTTTTCACATATGTAATGTGCTTAATAGATTATTTCATGGCACCAATGAGATTGGGAATTGAATTAAATGCTAAAATGAAGCGACGAGTGAGGTTGGGGAATCTGTAATATGAACATAGTGGCATTCAGTTAGAATGCGTTCATTCCTAAGTATAGGAGATATAAGCTATAAGGTTGGATTCCTTTTAACCTTCTGTGGTGTAGTGGTAGCGCCTTGACTTAGTAATCATAAGTCCTAGGTTCGAATCCCGGACGGGCTAAAAAACGATTCATGTTTTCACATATGTAATGTGCTTAATAGATTATTTCATGGCCTTAATGAGATTGGGAATAGAATTAAATGCTAAAATGAAGCCACGAGTGAGGTTGGGGAATCTGTAATATGAACATAGTGGCATTCAGTTAGAATGCGTTCATTCCTAGGTATGGCAGATATAAGCTATAAGGTTGAATTCCTTTTAACCTTCTGTGGCATAGTGGTAGCGCCTTGACTTAGTAATCATAAGTCCTAGGTTCGAGTCCCGGTCGGGGTAAAAAATGATTCATGTTTTCACATATGTAATGTGCTTAATAGATTATTTCATGGCCTGAATGAGATTGGGAATTGAATTAAATGCTAAATTGAAGCCAAAAGTGAGGTTGGGGAATCTGTAATATGAACATAGTGGCATTCAGTTAGAATGCGTTCATTCCTAAGCATAGCAGATATAAGCTATTAGGTTGGATTCCTTTTAAGCTTCTGTGGTGTATTTGTAGCGCCTTGAATTAGTAATCATAAGTCCTAGGTTCGAGTCATGGTCAGGGTAAAAAATTATTCATGTTTTCACATATGTAATGTGCTTAATAGATTATTTCATGGCCCGAATGAGATTGGGAATTGAATTAAATGCTAAAATGAAGCAACGAGTGAGGTTGGGGGATCTGTAATATGAACATAGTGGCATTCAGTTAGAATGCGTTCATTCCTAAGTATAGCAGATATAAGCTATAAGGTTGGATTCCTTTTAACCCTCTGTGGTGTAGTGGTAGCGCCTTGACTTAGTAATCATAAGTCCTAGGTTCGAGTCCCGGTCGGGGTAAAAAATGATTCATGTTTTCACAAATTTATTGTGCTTAATAGATTATTTCATGGCCCGAATGAGCTTGGGAATTGAATTAAATGCTAAAATGAAGCCACAAGTGAGGTTGGGGAATCTGTAATATGAACATAGTGGCATTCAGTTAGAATGCGTTCATTCCTAAGTATAGCAGATATAAGATATAAGGTTGGATTCCTTTTAAGCTTTTGTGGTGTATTTGTAGCGCCTTGACTTAGCAATCATAAGTCCTAGGTTCGAGTCCAGGTCGGGGTAAAAAATTATTTATGTTTTCACTTATGTAATGTGCTTAATAGATTATTTCATGGCCCGAATGAGATTGGGAATTGAATTAAATGCTAACATGAAGTGGTGAATGAGGTTGGGGAATCTGTAATATGAACATAGTGGCATTCAGTTAGAATGCGTTTATTCCTAAGTATAGCAGATATAAGTTATAAGGTTGGATTCGTTTTAACCTTTTTTAGTGTAGTGGTAAGACCTTGAATTAGTAATCATAAGTCCTAGGTTCGAGTCCCGGTCGGGGTAAAAAATGATTCATGTTTTCACATATGTAATGTGCTTAATAGATTATTTCATGGCCCGAATGAGATTGGGAATTGAATTAACTGCTAACATGAAGCCACGAATGAGGTTGGAGAATCTGTAATATGAACATAGAGGCATTCAGTTAGAATGCGTTTATTCCTTAGTATAGCAGATATAAGTTATAAGGTTGGATTCCTTTTAACCTTCTGTGGTGTAGTGGTAACGCCTTGACTTAGTAATCATAAGTCCTAGGTTCGAGTCCCGGTTGGGGTAAAAAATGATTCATGTTTTCACTTATGTAATGTGCTTAATAGATTATTTCATGGCCCGAATGAGATTGGGAATTGAATTAAATGCTAAAATGAAGCCACGAGTGAGGTTGGGGAATCTGTAATATGAACATAGTGGCATTCAGTTAGAATGCGTTCATTCCTAAGTATAACAGATATAAGCTATAAGGTTGGATTCCTTTTAACCTTCTGTGGTGTAGTGGTAGCGCCTTGACTTAGTAATCACAAGTCATAGGTTCGAGTCCCGGTCGGGGTAAAATATGATTAATGTTTTCACTTATGTAATGTGCTTAATAGATTATTTCATGGCCCGAATGAGATTGGGAATTGAATTAAATGCTAAAATGAAGCCACGAGTGAGGTTGGGAAATCTGTAATATGAACATAGTGGCATTCAGTTAGAATGCGTTCATTCCTAAGTATAACAGATATAAGCTATAAGGTTGGATTCCTTTTAACCTTCTGTGGTGTTGTGGTAGCGCCTTGACTTAGTAATCATTAGTCCTAGGTTCGAGTCCCGGTCGGGGCAAAAAATGATTCATGTTTTCACATATATAATGTGCTTAATAGATTATTTCATGGCCCGAATGAGATTGGGAATTGAATTAAATGCTAAAATGAAGCCACGAGTGAGGTTGGGGAATCTGTAATATGAACATAGTGGCATTCAGTCTGAATTCGTTCATTCCTAAGTATAGCAGATATAAGCTATAAGGTTGGATTCCTTTTAACCTTCTGTGGTGTAGTGGTAGCGCCTTGACTTAGTAATCATAAGTCCTAGGTTTGAGTCCCAGTCGGGGAAAATAATGATTCATGTTTTCACATATGTAATGTGATTTAGATTATTTCATGGCCCGAATGAGATTGGGAATTGAATTAAATGCTAAAATGAAGCCACGAGTGAGGTTGGGGAATCTGTAATATGAACATAGTGGCATTCAGTTAGAATGCATTCATTCCAAAGTATAGCAGATATAAGCTATAAGGATTGGATTCTTTTTAACCTTCTGTGGTGTATTGGTAGCGCCTTGACTTAGTAATCATAAGTCCTAGGTTCGAGTCCCGGTCGGGGTAAAATATGATTCATGTTTTCACATATGTAATGTGCTTAATAGATTATTTCATGGCCCGAATGAGATTGGGAATTGAATTAAATGCTAAAATGAAGCCAGGAGTGAAGTTGAGGAATCTGTAATATGAACTTAGTGGCATTCAGTTAGAATGCGTTCATTCCTAAGTATAGCATATATAAGCTATAAGGTTGGATTTCTTTTAACCTTCTGTGGTGTAGTGGTAGCGCCTTGACTTAGTAATCATAAGTCCTAGGTTCGAGTCCCGGTCGGGGTAAAAAATGATTTATGTTTTAAATTATGTAATGTGCTTAATAGATTATTTCATGGCCTGAATGAGATTGGGAATTGAATTAAATGCTAAAATGAAGCCACGAGTGAGGTTGGGGAATCTGTAATATGAACATAGTGGCATTCAGTTTGAATGCGTTCATTCCTAAGTATAGCAGATATAAGCTATAAGGTAGGATTCCTTTTAACCTTCTGTGGTGTAGTGGTAGCGCCTTGACTTAGTAATCATAAGTCCTAGGTTCGAGTCCCGGTTGGGGTAAAAAATGATTCATGTTTTCACATATGTAATGTGCTAAATAGATTATTTCATGGCCCGAATGAGATTGGGAATTGAATTAAATGCTAAAATGAAGCCACGAGTGAGGTTGGGGAATCTGTAATATGAACATAGTGGCATCCAGTTAGAATGCGTTCATTCCTAAGTATAGCAGATATAAGCTATAAGGTTGGATTCCTTTTAACCTTCTGTGGTGTAGTGGTAGCGCCTTGACTTAGCAATCATAAGTCCTAGGTTCGAGTCCCGGTTGGGGTAAAAAATGATTCATGTTTTCACATATGTAATGTGCTTAATAGATTATTTCATGGCCCGAATGAGATTGGGAATTGAATTAAATGCTAAAATGAAGCCACGAGTGAGGTTGGTGAATCTGTAATATGAACATTATAGTGGCATTCAGTTAGGATGCGTTCATTCCTAAGTATAGCAGATACAAGCTATAAGGTTGGATTCCTTTTAAGCTTCTGTGGTGTAGTGGTAGC
The DNA here is from genome assembly GCA_037179515.1 of Halocaridina rubra. Lineage (NCBI taxonomy): Eukaryota > Metazoa > Arthropoda > Malacostraca > Decapoda > Atyidae > Halocaridina > Halocaridina rubra. The sequence goes on from JAXCGZ010007730.1 coordinate 95,332, forward strand.
GCCTTGACTTAGTAATCATAAGTCCTAGGTACGAGTCCCGGTCGGGGTAAAAAATGATTCATGTTTTCACATATGTAATGTGCTTAATAGATTATTTCATGGCCCGAATGAGATTGGGAATTGAATTAAATGCTAAAATGAAGCCACGAGTAAGGTTGGGGTATCTGTAATATTAACATAGTGGCAATCAGTTTGAATGCGTTCATTCCTAAGTATAGCAGATATAAGCTATAGGGTTGGATTCCTTTTAACCTTCTGTGGTGTAGTGGTAGCCCCTTGAGGTAGTAATCAAAAGTCCTAGGTTCGAGTCCCGATCGGGGTAAAAAATGATTCATGTTCTCACATATGTAATGTGCTTAATAGATTATTTCATGGCTCGAATGAGATTGGAATTGAATTAAATGCTAAAATGAAGCCACAAGTGAGGTTGGGGTATCTGTAATATGAACATAGTGGCATTCAGTTAGAATGCGTTCATTCCTAAGTATAACAGATATAAGCTATAAGGTTGGATTCCTTTTAACCTTCTGTGGTGTAGTGGTAGCGCCTTGACATAGTAATCATATTTCCTAGGTTCGAGTCCTGGTCGGGGTAAAAAATGATTCATGTGTTCACTTATGTAATGTGCTTAATAGATTATTTCATGGCCCGAATGAGATTGGGAATTGAATTAAATGCTAAATGAAGCCACGAGTGAGGTTGGGGAATCTGTAATATGAACATAGAGGCATTCAGTTAGAATGCGTTCATTCCTAAGTATAGCAGATATAAGCTATAAGGATGGATTCCTTTTAACCCTCTGTGGTGTAGTGGTAGCACCTTGACTTAGTAATCATAAGTCCTAGGTTCGAGTCCCGGTCGGGGTAAAAAATGATTCATGTTTTCACATATGTAATGTGCTTAATAGATTATTTCATGTCCCGAATGAGATTGGGAATTGAATTGAATGCTAAAATGAAGCCACGAGTGAGGTTGGGGAATCTGTAATATGAACATAGTGGCATTCAGTTAGAATGCGTTCATTCCTAAGTATAGCATATATAATCTATAAGGTTGGATTTCTTTTAACCTTCTGTGGTGTATTGGTAGCGCCTTGACTTAGTAATCATAAGTCCTAGGTTCGAGTCCAGGTTGGGGTTAAAAAATGATTCATGTTTTCACATATGTAATGTGCTTAATAGATTATTTCATGGCCTGAATGAGATTGGGAATTGAATTAAATGCTAAAATGAAGCCACGAGTGAGGTTGGGGAATCTGTAATATGAACATAGTGGCATTCAGTTTGAATGCGTTCATTCCTAAGTATAGTAGATATAAGCTATAAGGTAGGATTCCTTTTAACCTTCTGTGGTGTAGTGGTAGCGCCTTGACTTAGTAATCATAAGTCCTAGGTTCGAGTCCCGGTTGGGGTAAAAAATGATTCATGTTTTCACATATGTAATGTGCTAAATAGATTATTTCATGGCCCGAATGAGATTGGGAATTGAATTAAATGCTAAAATGAAGCCACGAGTGAGGTTGGGGAATCTGTAATATGAACATAGTGGCATCCAGTTAGAATGCGTTCATTCCTAAGTATAGCAGATATAAGCTATAAGGTTGGATTCCTTTTAACCTTCTGTGGTGTAGTGGTAGCGCCTTGACTTAGCAATCATAAGTCCTAGGTTCGAGTCCCGGTTGGGGTAAAAAATGATTCATGTTTTCACATATGTAATGTGCTTAATAGATTATTTCATGGCCCGAATGAGATTGGGAATTGAATTAAATGCTAAAATGAAGCCACGAGTGAGGTTGGTGAATCTGTAATATGAACATTATAGTGGCATTCAGTTAGGATGCGTTCATTCCTAAGTATAGCAGATACAAGCTATAAGGTTGGATTCCTTTTAAGCTTCTGTGGTGTAGTGGTAGCGCCTTGACTTAGTAATCATAAGTCCTAGGTACGAGTCCCGGTCGGGGTAAAAAATGATTCATGTTTTCACATATGTAATGTGCTTAATAGATTATTTCATGGCCCGAATGAGATTGGGAATTGAATTAAATGCTAAAATGAAGCCACGAGTAAGGTTGGGGTATCTGTAATATTAACATAGTGGCAATCAGTTTGAATGCGTTCATTCCTAAGTATAGCAGATATAAGCTATAGGGTTGGATTCCTTTTAACCTTCTGTGGTGTAGTGGTAGCCCCTTGAGGTAGTAATCAAAAGTCCTAGGTTCGAGTCCCGATCGGGGTAAAAAATGATTCATGTTCTCACATATGTAATGTGCTTAATAGATTATTTCATGGCTCGAATGAGATTGGAATTGAATTAAATGCTAAAATGAAGCCACAAGTGAGGTTGGGGTATCTGTAATATGAACATAGTGGCATTCAGTTAGAATGCGTTCATTCCTAAGTATAACAGATATAAGCTATAAGGTTGGATTCCTTTTAACCTTCTGTGGTGTAGTGGTAGCGCCTTGACATAGTAATCATATTTCCTAGGTTCGAGTCCTGGTCGGGGTAAAAAATGATTCATGTGTTCACTTATGTAATGTGCTTAATAGATTATTTCATGGCCCGAATGAGATTGGGAATTGAATTAAATGCTAAATGAAGCCACGAGTGAGGTTGGGGAATCTGTAATATGAACATAGAGGCATTCAGTTAGAATGCGTTCATTCCTAAGTATAGCAGATATAAGCTATAAGGATGGATTCCTTTTAACCCTCTGTGGTGTAGTGGTAGCACCTTGACTTAGTAATCATAAGTCCTAGGTTCGAGTCCCGGTCGGGGTAAAAAATGATTCATGTTTTCACATATGTAATGTGCTTAATAGATTATTTCATGTCCCGAATGAGATTGGGAATTGAATTGAATGCTAAAATGAAGCCACGAGTGAGGTTGGGGAATCTGTAATATGAACATAGTGGCATTCAGTTAGAATGCGTTCATTCCTAAGTATAGCATATATAATCTATAAGGTTGGATTTCTTTTAACCTTCTGTGGTGTATTGGTAGCGCCTTGACTTAGTAATCATAAGTCCTAGGTTCGAGTCCAGGTTGGGGTTAAAAAATGATTCATGTTTTCACATATGTAATGTGCTTAATAGATTATTTCATGGCCTGAATGAGATTGGGAATTGAATTAAATGCTAAAATGAAGCCACGAGTGAGGTTGAGGAATCTATAATATGAAGATAGTGGCATTCAGTTAGAATGCGTTCATTCCTAAGTATAGCAGATATAAGCCATAAGGTTGGATTCCTTTTAACCTTCTGTGGTGTAGTGGTAGCTCCTTGACTTAGTAATCATAAGTCCTAGGTTCGAGTCCCGGTCGGGGTAAAAAATGATTCATGTTTTCACATATGTAATGTGCTTAATAGATTATTTCATGGCCCGAATGAGATTGGGAATTGAATTAAATGCTAAAATGAAGCCACGAGTGAGGTTGGGGAATCTGTAATATGAACATAGTGGCATTCAGTTAGAATGCGTTCATTCCTAAGTATAGCAGATATAAGCTATAAGGTTGGATTCCTTTTAACCTTCTGTGGTGTAGTGGTAGCGCCTTGACTTAGTAATCATAAGTCCTAGGTTCGAGTCCTGGTCGGGGTAAAAAATGATTCATGTTTTCACATATGTAATGTGCTTAATAGATTATTTCATGGCCCGAATGAGATTGGGAATTGAATTAAATGCTAAAATGAAGCCACGAGTTAGGTTGGGGAATATGTAATATGAACATAGTGGCATTCAGTTAGAATGCGTTCATTCCTAAGTATAGCAGATATAAGCTATAAGGTTGTATTCCTTTTAACCTTCTGTGGTGTAGTGGTAGCACCTTGACTTAGTAATCATAAGTACTAGGTTCGAGTCCTGCTCGGGGTAAAAAATGATTCATGTTTTCACATATTTAATGTGCTTAATAGATTATTTCATGGCCCGAATGAGCTTGGGAATTGAATTAAATGCTAAAATGAAGCCACAAGTGAGGTTGGGGAATCTGTAATATGAACATAGTGGCATTCAGTTAGAATGCGTTCATTCCTAAGTATAGCAGATATAAGCTATAAGGTTGGATTCCTTTTAAGCTTCTGTGGTGTATTGGTAGCACCTTGACTTAGCATTCATAAGTCCTAGGTTCGAGTCCAGGTCGGGGTAAAAAATGATTTATGTTTTCACTTATGTAATGTGCTTAATAGATTATTTCATGGCCCGAATGAGATGGGGAATTGAATTAAATGCTAACATGAAGTGACGAATGAGGTTGGGGAATCTGTAATATGAACATAGTGGCATTCAGTTAGAATGCATTTATTCCTAAGTATAGCAGATATAAGTTATAAGGTTGGATTACTTTTAACCTTCTTTGGTGTAGTGGTAACACCTTGACTTAGTAATCATAAGTCCTAGGTTCGAGTCCCGGTAGGGGTAAAAAATGATTCATGTTTTCATATATGTAATGTGCTTAATAGATTATTTCATGGCCCGAATGAGATTGGGAATTGAATTAAATGCTAAAATGAAGCCACGAGTGCGTTGGGGAATCTGTAATATGAACATAGTGGCATTCAGTTAGAATGCGTTCATTCCTAATTATAGTAGATAAAAGCTATAAGGTTGGATTCCTTTTAAGCTTTTGTGGTGTAGTGGTAGCGCCTTTACTTAGCAATCATAAGTCCTAGGTTCGTGTCCCGGTCGGGGTGAAAAATGATTCGTGTTTTCACATATGTAATGTGCTTAATAGATTATTTCATGGCCCGAATGAGATTGGGAATTGAATTAAATGCTAAAATGAAGCCTCGAGTGAGGTTGGGGAATCTGTAATATAAACATAGTGGCATTCCGTTAGAATGCGTTCATTCCTAGGTATAGCAGATATAAGCTATAAGGTTGGATTCTTTTTAACCTTCTGTACTATAGTGGTTGCGTCTTGACTTAGTAATCATTAGTCCTAGGTTTGAGTACCAATCGGGGTAAAAAATTATTCATGTTCTCACATATGTAATGTGCTTAATAGATTATTTCATGGCCCGAATGAGATTGGGAATTGAATTAAATGCTAATATGAAGCCATGAGTGAGGTTGGGGTATCTGTAATATGAACATAGTGGCATTCAGTTAGAATGCGTTCATTCCTAAGTATAACAGATATAAGCTATAAGGTTGGATTCCTTTTAACCTTCTGTGGTGTAGTGGTAGCGCCTTGACTTAGTAATCATAAGTTCTAGGTTCGAGTCCCAGTCGGGGTAAATAATGATTCATGTTTTCACATATGTAATGTGCTTAATAGATTATTTCATGGCCCGAATGAGATTGGGAATTGAATTAAATACTAAAATGAAGCCACAAGTGACGTAGGGGAATCTGTAATATGAACATAGTGGCATTCAGTTAGAATGCAGTCATTCCAAAGTATAGCAGATATAAGCTATAAGGATTGGATTCTTTTTAACCTTCTGTCGTGTATTGGTAGCGCCTTGACTTAGTAATCATAAGTCCTAGGATCGAGTCCCGGTCGGGGTAAAATATGATTCATGTTTTCACATATGTAATGTGCTTAATAGATTATTTCATGGCCCGAATGAGATTGGGAATTGAATTAAATGCTAAAATGAAGCCATTAGTGAAGTTGAGGAATCTGTAATATGAACATAGTGGCATTCAGTTAGAATGCGTTCATTCCCAAGTATAGCAGATATAAGCTATAAGGTTGGATTCCTTTTAACCTTCTGTGGTGTAGTGGTAGCACCTTGACTTAGTAATCATAAGTTCTAGGTTCGAGTCCCGGTCGGGGTAAAAAATGATTCATGTTTTCACATATGTAATGTGCTTAATAGATTATTTCATGGCCCGAATGAGATTGGGAATTGAATTGAATGCTAAAAAGAAACCACGAGTGAGGTTGGGGAATCTGTAATATGAACATAGTGGCATTCATTAAGAATGCGTTCATTCCTAAGTATAGCCGATATAAGCTATAAGGTTGGATTCCTTTTAACCTTCTGTGGTGAAGTGGTAGCGCCTTGACTTAGCAATCATAAGTCCTAGGTTCTAGTCCCGGTCGGGGTAAGAAATGATTCATGTTTTCACATATATAATGTGCTTAATAGATTATTTCATGGCCCGAATGAGATTGGGAATTGTATTAAATGCTAAAATGAAGCCACGATTGAGGTTGGGGAATCTGTAATATGAACATAGTGGCATTCAGTTAGAATGCGTTCATTCCTAAGTATAGCAGATATAAGCTATAAAGTTGGATTCCTTTTAACCTTCTGTGGTGTAGTGGTAGAGCCTTGACTTAGTAATCATAAGTCCTAGGTTCGAGTCCCAGTCGGGGTGAAAAATGATTCATGTTTTAACATATGTTTTTTTTTTTTTTTTTTTTTTTTTTTTTTTTTTTTTTTTTTTTTTTCCGGTTTTACGTCACGGACTCCCTTATCAACCAAGGGCTAGGACGGTTGCCTTCTTGCGAAGGACTTGTTTTGGCAGATGTAATCCTTATGCTGAGTGCATGCCTTTGCTAACCTCAGACCGTGACGGGGCGCGAACTCTCGACCTGACGCCTCAGAGTCGGAGACGCTACCGACTGAGCCACGGCGACTCATGTTTTCACATATGTAATGTGCTTAATAGATTATTTCATGGCCCGAATGAGATTGGGAATTGAATTAAATGCTAAAATGAAGCCACGAGTGAGGTTGGGGAATCTGGAATATGAACATAGTGGCATTCAGTTAGAATGCGTTCATTCCTAAGTATAGCAGATATAAGCTATAAGGTTGGATTCCTTTTAGCCTTCTGTGGTGTAGTGGTAGCGCCTTGACTTAGTAATCATAAGTCCTAGGTTCGAGTCCCGGTTGGGGTAAAAAATGATTCATGTTTTCACATATGTAATGTGCTAAATAGATTATTTCATGGCCCGAATGAGATTGGGAATTGAATTAAATGCTAAAATGAAGCCACGAGTGAGGTTGGGGAATCTGTAATATGAACATAGTGGCATCCAGTTAGAATGCGTTCATTCCTAAGTATAGCAGATATAAGCTATAAGGTTGGATTCCTTTTAACCTTCTGTGGTGTAGTGGTAGCGCCTTGACTTAGTAATCATAAGTCCTAGGTTCGAGTCCCGGACGGGCTAAAAAACGATTCATGTTTTCACATATGTAATGTGCTTAATAGATTATTTCATGGCCCGAATGAGATTGGGAATTGAATTAAATGCTAAAATGAAGCCACGAGTTAGGTTGGTGAATCTGTAATATGAACATTATAGTGGCATTCAGTTAGGATGCGTTCATTCCTAAGTATAGCAGATATAAGCTATAAGGTTGGATTCCTTTTAAGCTTCTGTGGTGTAGTGGTAGCGCCTTGACTTAGTAATCATAAGTCCTAGGTACGAGTCCCGGTCGGGGTAAAAAATGATTCATGTTTTCACATATGTAATGTGCTTAATAGATTATTTCATGGCCCGAATGAGATTGGGAATTGAATTAAATGCTAAAATGAAGCCACGAGTAAGGTTGGGGTATCTGTAATATTAACATAGTGGCAATCAGTTTGAATGCGTTCATTCCTAAGTATAGCAGATATAAGCTATAAGGTTGGGTTCCTTTTAACCTTCTGTGGTGTAGTGGTAGCCCCTTGAGTTAGTAATCATAAGTCCTAGGTTCTAGTCCCGGTCGGGGTAAAAAATGATTCATGTTCTCACATATGTAATGTGCTTAATAGATTATTTCATGGCTCGAATGAGATTGGAATTGAATTAAATGCTAAAATGAAGCCACGAGTAAGGTTGGGGTATCTGTAATATGAACATAGTGGCATTCAGTTAGAATGCGTTCATTCCTAAGTATAACAGATATAAGCTATATGGTTGGATTCCTTTTAACCTTCTGTGGTGTAGTGGTAGCACCTTGACATAGTAATCATATTTCCTAGGTTCGAGTCCTGGTCGGGGTAAAAAATGATTCATGTGTTCACTTATGTAATGTGCTTAATAGATTATTTCATGGCCCGAATGAGATTGGGAATTGAATTAAATGCTAAATGAAGCCACGAGTGAGGTTGGGGAATCTGTAATATGAACATAGAGGCATTCAGTTAGAATGCGTTCATTCCTAAGTATAGCAGATACTAGCTATAAGGATGGATTCCTTTTAACCCTCTGTGGTGTAGTGGTAGCACCTTGACTTAGTAATCATACGTCCTAGGTTCGAGTCCCGGTCGGGGTAAAAAATGATTCATGTTTTCACATATGTAATGTGCTTAATAGATTATTTCATGTCCCGAATGAGATTGGGAATTGAATTGAATGCTAAAATGAAGCCACGAGTGAGGTTGGGGAATCTGTAATATGAACATAGTGGCATTCAGTTAGAATGCGTTCATTCCTAAGTATAGCATATATAATCTATAAGGTTGGATTCCTTTTAACCTTCTGTGGTGTATTGGTAGCGCCTTGACTTAGTAATCATAAGTCCTAGGTTCGAGTCCAGGTTGGGGTTAAAAAGTGATTCATGTTTTCACATATGTAATGTGCTTAATAGATTATTTCATCGCCCGAATGAGATTGGGAATTGAATTAAATGCTAAAATGAAGCCACGAGTGAGGTTGAGGAATCTATAATATGAAGATAGTGGCATTCAGTTAGAATGCGTTCATTCCTAAGTATAGCAGATATAAGCCATAAGGTTGGATTCCTTTTAACCTTCTGTGGTGTAGTGGTAGCTCCTTGACTTAGTAATCATAAGTCCTAGGTTCGAGTCCCGGTCGGGGTAAAAAATGATTCATGTTTTCACATATGTAATGTGCTTAATAGATTATTTCAAGGCCCGAATGAGATTGGGAATTGAATTAAATGCTAAAATGAAGCCACGAGTGAGGTTGGGGAATCTGCAATATGAACATAGTGGCATTCAGTTAGAATGCGTTCATTCCTAAGTATAGCAGATATAAGCTATAAGGTTGGATTCCTTTTAACCTTCTGTGGTGTAGTGGTAGCGCCTTGACTTAGTAATCATAAGTCCTAGGTTCGAGTCCCGGTCGGGGTAAAAAATGATTCATGTTTTCACATATGTAATGTGCTTAATAGATTATTTCATGGCCCGAATGAGATTGGGAATTGAATTAAATGCTAAAATGAAGCCACGAGTTAGGTTGGGGAATCTGTAATATGAACATAGTGGCATTCAGTTAGAATGCGTTCATTCCTAAGTATAGCAGATATAAGCTATAAGGTTGTATTCCTTTTAACCTTCTGTGGTGTAGTGGTAGCGCCTTGACTTAGTAATCATAAGTACTAGGTTCGAGTCCTGCTCGGGGTAAAAAATGATTCATGTTTTCACATATTCAATGTGCTTAATAGATTATTTCATGGCCCGAATGAGCTTGGGAATTGAATTAAATGCTAAAATGAAGCCACAAGTGAGGTTGGGGAATCTGTAATATGAACATAGTGGCATTCAGTTAGAATGCGTTCATTCCTAAGTATAGCAGATATAAGCTATAAGGTTGGATTCATTTTAAGCTTCTGTGGTGTATTGGTAGCGCCTTGACTTAGCATTCATAAGTCCTAGGTTCGAGTCCAGGTCGGGGTAAAAAATGATTTATGTTTTCACTTATGTAATGTGCTTAATAGATTATTTCATGGCCCGAATGAGATGGGGAATTGAATTAAATGCTAACATGAAGTGACGAATGAGGTTGGGGAATCTGTAATATGAACATAGTGGCATTCAGTTAGAATGCGTTTATTCCTAAGTATAGCAGATATAAGTTATAAGATTGGATTCCTTTTAACCTTCTTTGGTGTAGTGGTAACACCTTGACTTAGTAATCATAAGTCCTAGGTTCGAGTCCCGGTAGGGGTAAAAAATGATTCATGTTTTCATATATGTAATGTGCTTAATAGAATATTTCATGGCCCGAATGAGATTGGGAATTGAATTAAATGCTAAAATGAAGCCACGAGTGCGTTGGGGAATCTGTAATATGAACATAGTGGCATTCAGTTAGAATGCGTTCATTCCTAATTATAGTAGATAAAAGCTATAAGGTTGGATTCCTTTTAAGCTTCTGTGGTGTAGTGGTAGCGCCTTGACTTAGTAATCATAAGTCCTAGGTTCGAGTCCCGGTCGGGGTAAAAAATGATTCATGTTTTCACATATGTAATGTGCTTAATAGATTATTTCATGGCCCGAATGAGATTGGAATTGAATTAAATGCTAAAATGAAGCCATGAGTGAGGTTGGGGTATCTGTAATATGAACATAGTGGCATTCAGTTAGAATGCGTTAATTCCTAATTATAACAGATATAAGCTATAAGGTTGGATTCCTTTTAACCTTCTGTGGTGTAGTGGTAACACCTTGACTTAGTAATCATAAGTCCTAGGTTCGAGTCCCAGTCAGGGTAAAAAATTATTCATTTTTTCATATATGTAATGTGCTTAATAGATTATTTCATGGCCCGAATGAGATTGGGAATTGAATTAAATGCTAAAATGAAGCCACGAGTGACGTTGGGGAATCTGTAATATGAACACAGTGGTAATCAGTTAGAATGCGTTCATTCCTAATTATAGCAGATAAAAGCTATAAGGTTGGATTCCTTTTAAGCTTCTGTGGTGTAGTGATAGCGCCTTGACTTAGTAATCATAAGTCCTAGGTTCGTGTCCCCGTCGGGGTGAAAAATGATTCGTGTTTTCACATATGTAATGTGCTTAATAGATTATTTCATGGCCCGAATGAGATTGGGAATTGAATTAAATGCTAAAATGAAGCCACGAGTGAGGTTGGGGAATCTGTAATATAAACATAGTGGCATTCAGTTAGAATGCGTTCATTCCTAAGTATAGCAGATATAAGCTATAAGGTTGGATTCTTTTTAACCTTCTGTGGTATAGTGGTTGCGTCTTGACTTAGTAATCATAAGTCCTAGGTTCGAGTGCCGATCGGGGTAGAAAATTATTCATGTTCTCACATATGTAATGTGCTTAATAGATTATTTCATGGCAAAAATGAGATTGGAATTGAATTAAATGCTAAAATGAAGCCATAAGTGAGGTTGGGGTATCTGTAATATGAACATAGTGGCATTCAGTTAGAATGCGTTCATTCCTAAGTATAACAGATATAAGCTATAAGGTTGGATTCCTTTTAACCTTCTGTGGAGCAGTGGTAGCGCCTTGACTTAGTAATCATATTTCCTAGGTTCGAGTCCCGGTCGGGGTAAAAAATGATTCATGTGTTCACTTATGTAATGTGCTTAATAGATTATTTCATGGCCCAAATGAGATTGGGAATTGAATTGAATGCTAAAATGAAGCCACGAGTGAGGTTGGGGAATCTGTAATATGTACATAGTGGCATTCAGTTAGAATGCGTTCATTCCTAAGTATAGCATATATAAGCTAAAAGGTTGGATTCCTTTTAACCTTCTGTGGTGTAGTGGTAGCACCTTGACTTAGTAATCATAAGTCCTAGATTCGAGTCCCGGTCGGGGTAAAAAATGATTCATGTTTTCACATATGTAATGTGGTTAATAGATTATTTCATGGCCCGAATGAGATTGGGAATTGAATTAAATGCTAAAATGAAACCACGAGATAGGTTGGGGAATCTGTAATATGAACATAGTGGCATTCAGTTAGAATGCGTTCATTCCTAAGTATAGCAGATATAAGCTATAAGGTTGGATTCGTTTTAACCTTCTGTGGTGAAGTGGTAGCGCCTTGACTTAGCAATCATAAGTCCTAGGTTCTAGTCTTGGTCGGGGTAAGAAATGATTCATGTTTTCACATATGTAATGTGCTTAATAGATTATTTCATGGCCCGAATGAGATTGGGAATTGTATTAAATGCTAAAATGAAGCCACGAGTGAGGTTGGGGAATCTGTAATATGAACATAGTGGCATTCAGTTAGAATGCGTTCATTCCTAAGTATAGCAGATATAAGCTATAAGGTTGGATTCCTTTTAACCTTCTGTGGTGTAGTGGTAGCGCCTTGACTTAGTAATCATAAGTCCTAGGTTCGAGTCCCGGTCGGGGTAAAAAATGATTCATGTTTTCACATATGTAATGTGCTAAATAGATTATTTCATGGCCCGAATGAGATTGGGAATTGAATTAAATGCTAAAATGAAGCCACGAGTGAGGTTGGGGAATCTGTAATATGAACATAGTGGCATCCAGTTAGAATGCGTTCATTCCTAAGTATAGCAGATATAAGCTATAAGGTTGGATTCCTTTTAACCTTCTGTGGTGTAGTGGTAGCGCCTTGACTTAGTAATCATAAGTCCTAGGTTCGAGTCCCGGACGGGCTAAAAAACGATTCATGTTTTCACATATGTAATGTGCTTAATAGATTATTTCATGGCCCGAATGAGATTGGGAATTGAATTAAATGCTAAAATGAAGCCACGAGTTAGGTTGGTGAATCTGTAATATGAACATTATAGTGGCATTCAGTTAGGATGCGTTCATTCCTAAGTATAGCAGATATAAGCTATAAGGTTGGATTCCTTTTAAGCTTCTGTGGTGTAGTGGTAGCGCCTTGACTTAGTAATCATAAGTCCTAGGTACGAGTCCCGGTCGGGGTAAAAAATGATTCATGTTTTCACATATGTAATGTGCTTAATAGATTATTTCATGGCCCGAATGAGATTGGGAATTGAATTAAATGCTAAAATGAAGCCACGAGTAAGGTTGGGGTATCTGTAATATTAACATAGTGGCAATCAGTTTGAATGCGTTCATTCCTAAGTATAGCAGATATAAGCTATAAGGTTGGGTTCCTTTTAACCTTCTGTGGTGTAGTGGTAGCCCCTTGAGTTAGTAATCATAAGTCCTAGGTTCTAGTCCCGGTCGGGGTAAAAAATGATTCATGTTCTCACATATGTAATGTGCTTAATAGATTATTTCATGGCTCGAATGAGATTGGAATTGAATTAAATGCTAAAATGAAGCCACGAGTAAGGTTGGGGTATCTGTAATATGAACATAGTGGCATTCAGTTAGAATGCGTTCATTCCTAAGTATAACAGATATAAGCTATATGGTTGGATTCCTTTTAACCTTCTGTGGTGTAGTGGTAGCACCTTGACATAGTAATCATATTTCCTAGGTTCGAGTCCTGGTCGGGGTAAAAAATGATTCATGTGTTCACTTATGTAATGTGCTTAATAGATTATTTCATGGCCCGAATGAGATTGGGAATTGAATTAAATGCTAAATGAAGCCACGAGTGAGGTTGGGGAATCTGTAATATGAACATAGAGGCATTCAGTTAGAATGCGTTCATTCCTAAGTATAGCAGATACTAGCTATAAGGATGGATTCCTTTTAACCCTCTGTGGTGTAGTGGTAGCACCTTGACTTAGTAATCATAAGTCCTAGGTTCGAGTCCCGGTCGGGGTAAAAAATGATTCATGTTTTCACATATGTAATGTGCTTAATAGATTATTTCATGTCCCGAATGAGATTGGGAATTGAATTGAATGCTAAAATGAAGCCACGAGTGAGGTTGGGGAATCTGTAATATGAACATAGTGGCATTCAGTTAGAATGCGTTCATTCCTAAGTATAGCATATATAATCTATAAGGTTGGATTCCTTTTAACCTTCTGTGGTGTATTGGTAGCGCCTTGACTTAGTAATCATAAGTCCTAGGTTCGAGTCCAGGTTGGGGTTAAAAACTGATTCATGTTTTCACATATGTAATGTGCTTAATAGATTATTTCATCGCCCGAATGAGATTGGGAATTGAATTAAATGCTAAAATGAAGCCACGAGTGAGGTTGAGGAATCTATAATATGAAGATAGTGGCATTCAGTTAGAATGCGTTCATTCCTAAGTATAGCAGATATAAGCCATAAGGTTGGATTCCTTTTAACCTTCTGTGGTGTAGTGGTAGCTCCTTGACTTAGTAATCATAAGTCCTAGGTTCGAGTCCCGGTCGGGGTAAAAAATGATTCATGTTTTCACATATGTAATGTGCTTAATAGATTATTTCATGGCCCGAATGAGATTGGGAATTGAATTAAATGCTAAAATGAAGCCACGAGTGAGGTTGGGGAATCTGTAATATGAACATAGTGGCATTCAGTTAGAATGCGTTCATTCCTAAGTATAGCAGATATAAGCTATAAGGTTGGATTCCTTTTAACCTTCTGTGGTGTAGTGGTAGCGCCTTGACTTAGTAATCATAAGTCCTAGGTTCGAGTCCCGGTCGGGGTAAAAAATGATTCATGTTTTCACATATGTAATGTGCTTAATAGATTATTTCATGGCCCGAATGAGATTGGGAATTGAATTAAATGCTAAAATGAAGCCACGAGTTAGGTTGGGGAATCTGTAATATGAACATAGTGGCATTCAGTTAGAATGCGTTCATTCCTAAGTATAGCAGATATAAGCTATAAGGTTGTATTCCTTTTAACCTTCTGTGGTGTAGTGGTAGCGCCTTGACTTAGTAATCATAAGTACTAGGTTCGAGTCCTGCTCGGGGTAAAAAATGATTCATGTTTTCACATATTCAATGTGCTTAATAGATTATTTCATGGCCCGAATGAGCTTGGGAATTGAATTAAATGCTAAAATGAAGCCACAAGTGAGGTTGGGGAATCTGTAATATGAACATAGTGGCATTCAGTTAGAATGCGTTCATTCCTAAGTATAGCAGATATAAGCTATAAGGTTGGATTCATTTTAAGCTTCTGTGGTGTATTGGTAGCGCCTTGACTTAGCATTCATAAGTCCTAGGTTCGAGTCCAGGTCGGGGTAAAAAATGATTTATGTTTTCACTTATGTAATGTGCTTAATAGATTATTTCATGGCCCGAATGAGATGGGGAATTGAATTAAATGCTAACATGAAGTGACGAATGAGGTTGGGGAATCTGTAATATGAACATAGTGGCATTCAGTTAGAATGCGTTTATTCCTAAGTATAGCAGATATAAGTTATAAGATTGGATTCCTTTTAACCTTCTTTGGTGTAGTGGTAACACCTTGACTTAGTAATCATAAGTCCTAGGTTCGAGTCCCGGTAGGGGTAAAAAATGATTCATGTTTTCATATATGTAATGTGCTTAATAGAATATTTCATGGCCCGAATGAGATTGGGAATTGAATTAAATGCTAAAATGAAGCCACGAGTGCGTTGGGGAATCTGTAATATGAACATAGTGGCATTCAGTTAGAATGCGTTCATTCCTAATTATAGTAGATAAAAGCTATAAGGTTGGATTCCTTTTAAGCTTCTGTGGTGTAGTGGTAGCGCCTTGACTTAGTAATCATAAGTCCTAGGTTCGAGTCCCGGTCGGGGTAAAAAATGATTCATGTTTTCACATATGTAATGTGCTTAATAGATTATTTCATGGCCCGAATGAGATTGGAATTGAATTAAATGCTAAAATGAAGCCATGAGTGAGGTTGGGGTATCTGTAATATGAACATAGTGGCATTCAGTTAGAATGCGTTAATTCCTAATTATAACAGATATAAGCTATAAGGTTGGATTCCTTTTAACCTTCTGTGGTGTAGTGGTAACACCTTGACTTAGTAATCATAAGTCCTAGGTTCGAGTCCCAGTCAGGGTAAAAAATTATTCATTTTTTCATATATGTAATGTGCTTAATAGATTATTTCATGGCCCGAATGAGATTGGGAATTGAATTAAATGCTAAAATGAAGCCACGAGTGACGTTGGGGAATCTGTAATATGAACACAGTGGTAATCAGTTAGAATGCGTTCATTCCTAATTATAGCAGATAAAAGCTATAAGGTTGGATTCCTTTTAAGCTTCTGTGGTGTAGTGATAGCGCCTTGACTTAGTAATCATAAGTCCTAGGTTCGTGTCCCCGTCGGGGTGAAAAATGATTCGTGTTTTCACATATGTAATGTGCTTAATAGATTATTTCATGGCCCGAATGAGATTGGGAATTGAATTAAATGCTAAAATGAAGCCACGAGTGAGGTTGGGGAATCTGTAATATAAACATAGTGGCATTCAGTTAGAATGCGTTCATTCCTAAGTATAGCAGATATAAGCTATAAGGTTGGATTCTTTTTAACCTTCTGTGGTATAGTGGTTGCGTCTTGACTTAGTAATCATAAGTCCTAGGTTCGAGTACCGATCGGGGTAGAAAATTATTCATGTTCTCACATATGTAATGTGCTTAATAGATTATTTCATGGCAAAAATGAGATTGGAATTGAATTAAATGCTAAAATGAAGCCATAAGTGAGGTTGGGGTATCTGTAATATGAACATAGTGGCATTCAGTTAGAATGCGTTCATTCCTAAGTATAGCAGATATAAGCTATAAGGTTGGATTCGTTTTAACCTTCTGTGGTGAAGTGGTAGCGCCTTGACTTAGCAATCATAAGTCCTAGGTTCTAGTCTTGGTCGGGGTAAGAAATGATTCATGTTTTCACATATGTAATGTGCTTAATAGATTATTTCATGGCCCGAATGAGATTGGGAATTGTATTAAATGCTAAAATGAAGCCACGAGTGAGGTTGGGGAATCTGTAATATGAACATAGTGGCATTCAGTTAGAATGCGTTCATTCCTAAGTATAGCAGATATAAGCTATAAGGTTGGATTCCTTTTAACCTTCTGTGGTGTAGTGGTAGCGCCTTGACTTAGTAATCATAAGTCCTAGGTTCGAGTCCCGGTTGGGGTAAAAAACGATTGATGTTTTCACTTATGTAATGTGCTTAATAGATTATTTCATGGCCCGAATGAGATTGGGAATTGAATTAAATGCTAAAATGAAGCCACGATTGAGGTTGGGGAATCTGTAAGATGAACATTATAGTGGCATTAAGTTAGGATGCGTTCATTCCTAAGTATAGCAGATATAAGCTATAAGGTTGGATTCCTTTTAACGTTCTGTGGTGTAGTGGTAGCGCCTTGACTCAGTAATCATAAGTCCTAGGTTCGAGTCCCGGTCGGGGTAAAAAATGATTCATGTTTTCACATATGTAATGTGCTTAATAGATTATTTCATGGCCTGAATGAGATTGGAATTGAATTAAATGCTAAAATGAAGCCACGAGTGAGGTTGGGGTATCTGTAATATGAACATAGTGGCATTCAGTTAGAATGCGTTCATTCCTAAGTATAGCAGATATAAGCTATAAGGTTGGATTCCCTTTTAACCTTCTGTGGTGTAGTGGTAGCACCTTGACTTAGTAATCATAAGTCCTAGCTTCGAGTCCCGGTCGGGGTAAAAAATGATTCATGTTTTCACATATGTAATGTGCTTAATAGATTATTTCATGGCACCAATGAGATTGGGAATTGAATTAAATGCTAAAATGAAGCGACGAGTGAGGTTGGGGAATCTGTAATATGAACATAGTGGCATTCAGTTAGAATGCGTTCATTCCTAAGTATAGGAGATATAAGCTATAAGGTTGGATTCCTTTTAACCTTCTGTGGTGTAGTGGTAGCGCCTTGACTTAGTAATCATAAGTCCTAGGTTCGAATCCCGGACGGGCTAAAAAACGATTCATGTTTTCACATATGTAATGTGCTTAATAGATTATTTCATGGCCTTAATGAGATTGGGAATAGAATTAAATGCTAAAATGAAGCCACGAGTGAGGTTGGGGAATCTGTAATATGAACATAGTGGCATTCAGTTAGAATGCGTTCATTCCTAGGTATGGCAGATATAAGCTATAAGGTTGAATTCCTTTTAACCTTCTGTGGCATAGTGGTAGCGCCTTGACTTAGTAATCATAAGTCCTAGGTTCGAGTCCCGGTCGGGGTAAAAAATGATTCATGTTTTCACATATGTAATGTGCTTAATAGATTATTTCATGGCCTGAATGAGATTGGGAATTGAATTAAATGCTAAATTGAAGCCAAAAGTGAGGTTGGGGAATCTGTAATATGAACATAGTGGCATTCAGTTAGAATGCGTTCATTCCTAAGCATAGCAGATATAAGCTATTAGGTTGGATTCCTTTTAAGCTTCTGTGGTGTATTTGTAGCGCCTTGAATTAGTAATCATAAGTCCTAGGTTCGAGTCATGGTCAGGGTAAAAAATTATTCATGTTTTCACATATGTAATGTGCTTAATAGATTATTTCATGGCCCGAATGAGATTGGGAACTGAATTAAATGCTAACATGAAGCCACGAATGAGGTCGGGGAATCTGTAATATGAACATAGTGGCATTCAGTTAGAATGCGTTTATTCCTTAGTATAGCAGATATAAGTTATAAGGTTGGATTCCTTTTAACCTTCAGTGGTGTAGTGGTAACGAGTTGACTTAGTAATCATAAGTCCTAGGTTCGAGTCCCGGTCGGGGTAAAATATGATTCATGTTTTCATATATGTAATGTGCTTAATAGATTATTTCATGGCCCGAATGAGATTGGGAATTGAATTAAATGCTAAAATGAAGCAACGAGTGAGGTTGGGGAATCTGTAATATGAACATAGTGGCATTCAGTTAGAATGCGTTCATTCCTAAGTATAGCAGATATAAGCTATAAGGTTGGATTCCTTTTAACCCTCTGTGGTGTAGTGGTAGCGCCTTGACTTAGTAATCATAAGTCCTAGGTTCGAGTCCCGGTCGGGGTAAAAAATGATTCATGTTTTCACATATTTATTGTGCTTAATAGATTATTTCATGGCCCGAATGAGCTTGGGAATTGAATTAAATGCTAAAATGAAGCCACAAGTGAGGTTGGGGAATCTGTAATATGAACATAGTGGCATTCAGTTAGAATGCGTTCATTCCTAAGTATAGCAGATATAAGATATAAGGTTGGATTCCTTTTAAGCTTTTGTGGTGTATTTGTAGCGCCTTGACTTAGCAATCATAAGTCCTAGGTTCGAGTCCAGGTCGGGGTAAAAAATTATTTATGTTTTCACTTATGTAATGTGCTTAATAGATTATTTCATGGCCCGAATGAGATTGGGAATTGAATTAAATGCTAACATGAAGTGGTGAATGAGGTTGGGGAATCTGTAATATGAACATAGTGGCATTCAGTTAGAATGCGTTTATTCCTAAGTATAGCAGATATAAGTTATAAGGTTGGATTCCTTTTAACCTTTTTTAGTGTAGTGGTAACACCTTGAATTAGTAATCATAAGTCCTAGGTTCGAGTCCCGGTCGGGGTAAAAAATGATTCATGTTTTCACATATGTAATGTGCTTAATAGATTATTTCATGGCCCGAATGAGATTGGGAATTGAATTAACTGCTAACATGAAGCCACGAATGAGGTTGGAGAATCTGTAATATGAACATAGTGGCATTCAGTTAGAATGCGTTTATTCCTTAGTATAGCAGATATAAGTTATAAGGTTGGATTCCTTTTAACCTTCTGTGGTGTAGTGGTAACGCCTTGACTTAGTAATCATAAGTCCTAGGTTCGAGTCCCGGTCGGGGTAAAAAATGATTCATGTTTTCACTTATGTAATGTGCTTAATAGATTAATTCATGGCCCGAATGAGATTGGGAATTGAATTAAATGCTAAAATGAAGCCACGAGTGAGGTTGGGGAATCTGTAATATGAACATAGTGGCATTCAGTTAGAATGCGTTCATTCCTAAGTATAACAGATATAAGCTATAAAGTTGGATTCCTTTTAACCCTCTGTGGTGTAGTGGTAGCGCCTTGACTTAGTAATCACAAGCCCTAGGTTCGAGTCCCGGTCG